>APFE030285316.1:0-25332 GCA_000404065.3 Pinus taeda
GGGGAGAAGAAGTGCATCTAAGATGTTTACTTTGTCCCTAGTTTGAAGCATAACCTCATAAGCATTGGATAACTCATGCAAAAGGGCTACAATGTCTTTTCCAAAAATGATGAGTTCACAATTTGGATAGGCCTCCAAGCAGACAAGTGATTGCAAAGTTTCAAATGAAAAACAATAGAATGTTTCCCTTAAAGATAAGATCAAATTTGAAGGAAGAAGGTGCACAAGCACAACTATCAATGAAATCACAAGAGGATGGAAGAAAAGATGCAAATATCACACAAATAAACTTTCAAGCAAACGTCAAAGATGAAAATTGGTTATGGCATTTGAGATTTGGACATCTCAACTTTGCAGGTTTGAATTTGCTGCATAGGAAGGGCATGGTGAAGGCATTGCCACTCACAGAAAAAACGGATAGCCTATGTGAAGGATGTATCTTGGGTAAGAAACATAGAGAGACATTTCCAACAGGAAATTCAGTAAGGGCAAAGGCACCTTTGGCGATTGTCCATTCAGATTTATGTGGACCAATGTAGACACCGTCAATTGGTGGAAGCCATTATTTATTGACCTTCATAGATGAATACACAAGGAAGACATGGGTCTATCTCCTAAAACAAAAAAGTGAAGTGTTTGAGCGCTTTCGCCAATACAAGGTTCTTGTTGAAAAGTATTGTGGACACTACATCAAAGTCTTGAGCACTGACAGAGGTGGTGAATACATCTCAAATGATTTCCTTCGATTTTTCAATGAGCATGGAATTCACAAGCAATTTACAACAAGGTATACACCTCAGCAAAATGGTGTCATGGAAAGGAGGAATAGAACCATTATGGAAATGACAAGGAGTATGTTGAAGGCAAAGAATTTTCCAAATGATTATTGGGTTGAAGCTGTCGCTTGTGCAATGTATTTCATTAACATGTGTCCAACCAAAAGTATTAGGGATGTGGTTCCTGAAGAGGCATGGAGTGGAAAAAAGCATAATGTCACTCGCATGAGAGTCTTTGGATGTGTGGCATATGCACATGTCCTGGATAAGTTAAGGAAGAAGTTAGACAACAAGGGGGAGAAATGTATATTTCTTAGATAAATTGATGAATCCAAGGCATACAAGCTCTACAATCCATCAACCAAGAAGGTCATAATTAGCAGAGATGTGCAGTTCATAGAAGAGGAAGCATGGGATGGAAGTTTAGAGAAGATAATCAATGTCAAAGCATGTATACCACATGAGGACAAAGAGGAATTAACAGCAACAAGTAATTCTTCAACCATGACTCCCTCTACTCCTATTCAAGCGCAACACAGCAAGCAACAAACAACACCATTAACAAATAATAGAACAATGTCACGCAGTCAAGAAAGTGCTTCTCCAAGCACACCGCAAAGCGCAACACCAAGTGACATGTCAAGCCCATCTTCAGCAAACACAAGAAGACAAAAATTCATAAATTTAAATGAGATTTATGAGCAAGATGAAGTTGATAGTAGCGTCGTTGTAAATTCCTTATTTGAATTATTTTATCATGTAGATGACCTAATCCATTTTGTGGATGTAGTCAAAGAAGAAAAATTAGTTGCGGGAACAGAGGAAGAAATAGAAGCAATAGAAAAGAATGACACATGGGAGTTAGTGAACCTTCTGCAATGAAAAGAAGCCATTGGAGTGAAGTGGGTCTATAAGACCTAGAGAAACGTTGAGGGGAAGATTGAAAGGTATAGAGCAAGTCTAATTGTCAAAGGATACAAGCGCCTACATGGAAGAGATTATTCAGAGACATTTGCTCCAGTCACGAGGATGGAGACAGTGCGTAGTGGCGCTTTTCGCGCAACATAAATGGAAAGTTTATCAAATGGACATAAAATCAACGTTCTTCAATGTAGTGCTAAAAGAGGAAGTGTATGTTCTGAAACCACCTGGTTATGAGGTAGAAGGCCAAGAAGACAAGGTGTATAGGTTGAGGAAAGCTCTTTATGGGGTGATGCAAGCACCGTGTGCATGGTATAGTAGGATAGATGCTTACTTGTTGGACAATGGTTTCGACAAATGTGATGGTGAACCCACTCTCTACATCAAAGATAGCGATGGTAAGATTCTTATTATTGACTTATATGTAGATAATTTGATTTTTACAGGCAGTGATGATTTCTTCATCGCTGATCTCAAAGAAGTCATGAAGAGTGAATTTGAAATGACTAACTTGGGGTTGTTAAGGTATTTTTTGGGCATAAAAGTGAAGCAAACAGAAAATGACATTTTTATTTCTCAAGAAAATTATGTAGAAGACGTTTTGGAGAGGTTTAATATGCAGAATAATAAGCCCGCACCAACTCCAACTCTCATGAGGTTGAAGTTGAGCAAAGAAGCTTGTAGCAGCAAATGTCAATCCAATGTTATACAAAATCATGATAGGCAGCCTAATGTATTTGACAGCCACTAGGTCAGATATAATGTATGCAGTGAGTTTGGTGTTGAGGCTCATGGAGACACCCAAAGAGACGCATTGGCAAGCAAAAAAATTGATTCTAAGGTATGCCAATGGGACAAATGAATATGGTATTTTGTATGCCGCAACAGATGATTTTAGGCGGGTTGGTTACACTGACAGTGATTGGGAAGGAAGTGTTGATGACAGAAAGAGCACGTCATGATATGTTTCTCATTTGGGTTCTGGAGCCATTTCATGGGCCTCCAACATAGTTTCATTGTCAACATCAGAAGTTGAATATGTCGCCGCAACAACAGCAACATGTCAAGCAGTTGGGATGAGAAGGATGTTGAAGGATCTTCGCCACAACCAAGAGGGAATGACAACTATTTTATGTGACAACACTTTTGCAATTGCATTGTCAAAGAATTTTGTCTTTCACAAGAGGACCAAGCATATTGATTCTAAATATCATTTTATTAGAGAGTTGATTAACAATGATGAAATTGTGTTGTAGCACTACACGTCACAAGAAAAATTTGTTGATATTTTCACAAAATCATTGGCACGTGAAAGTTTTGTTTATCTTAGATATTGTTTGGGAATTCTCAATGACAACAATTGTGATTAAGGGGGAGTGTTGGAAATGTTAATCCCAACTACCGCATTAAACACACTAACAACAACCATACTTGTCAGAAGTATTTTTGCAGGTTGTGATTTTGTTTGCAGGCGGAAGGACTAAAGTGTGAGCAGAAATACATTGCTGACCATTCCGCAACACAACATAGAGTTTAAGGCATTTAATGAATTTTGGTAAATAGCTATTGGAAAAAATTCACTCCGAGAACGTTACCCACACTCCACAACAACTGCAAGTTCATAAAATAATTTATTATGTAAAATCACCCATACTGTGTATTAATGTTTTACTCTCTCATAAATTAATGAGTCAAAATGTATGTCTTGGATAAATATGCTTGCAAAAGTCAGTGTGCAATGTTGAACGAGAAAGAGGGTGAAAGTATGAGAGGTGAAGAGAAGATAGTGGAGAGAGGGTGAAAGTATGAGAGGTGAAGAGAAATCGTGGAGAAAATTTTGGTGGGCGCGTGAAAACAACAATTACTGTGTTTTACAGCGTGTTACTCCACAACCTTGGTGAAGTGTAAATTGCGGTAAACCTTTGTTTTTACTTTGTGAATGAGCCATAGTCACATATGAATGTAATTTCATGCATTTGAATTATAAGCTAAAGTTTTTATTGTGTTGCTCCAGGTCTTAATTTGTTTTGTTGTGCGTAAATTTTTGTTTTAATTAAGCCTCTACGTAATTGCGATGTTATTGCCACGATTATAGTTTTGACTTGCCACAAGCTAGTCTCGTCTCGTCTACTCTCCTCTGCCCCTGTAAAATTTTACTAACACATTTTATGTTTTTTTGAAATCGATCCTCTTCTGCAAGTCTCAACATTTGCTCATATTCGCCTTGAAACATTTGTTGGTTCCCCCTTAGATACGTGAAATCACACATATCAGAATTTGTATTATAAGTATCATGTAGGTTCAGGTTTGCACTTCCATATAACCTCTGCAATGCATTTTTCCTAGCAAGGGCCACATAGCCAGAGTAACTTTCCTAAGAAGTTGTAAGATCCCAAGGAAATAAAGCTCGACTTATTAGATAATTAATCTACGATGAGGGATTAATTGTGGCCTCTAAAATTATTCCAACAGCATGACGACCCCCAATGTTATCTAATCTACAATGAGGGATTAATTGTGGCCTCTAAAATTATTCCCACCGCATGACTACCCCCAATCTCTAGTGCGCTTGTGTGTGGTTGCCTCCCGCACAAAACGGTGATCGACCTCCCGACCTTAATTGTCACGCCCCCATCTCTTTTTTTCTTAAGTTGAGCGGGTGCGGCACCGCCTAAACGACTCACCGTTTCCATGGTTAAGTGTTTTACGAACTACGCCTTCACTTTCAATAAAAACTTCACTTGTTAAATTATAATGTGCGGAATTCCATTATAATAAGCATGATAAACATAATCGAGAACAACATCAAACCATGTATAAAAGATCTTTTATTATATATAGAAATTTTTACAACATGAACGGGAGACAAAGCTCAACCGGCGTTTTACAACAGGGCGTTCACCCGAACGATGGGCGCGTCGTGCCACCGTGCACGCCCAACCGCAATACCAACCAACGCCCAACGCTACACGGCGTTCACCTCTAACCACGGGTGGGCGGGTCGCCCACGCCCTTGCCCGGTCGTTCACCCGACGAGCGGGCGGGCGTTCACCCGCGCCCATGTTTGGTTCTACCCGCGCACTGCCGCTCGGCCTGTCGCACCTATACTCTGCTTGCCCAGCACTGCGGGCGCATCCCGTGCGACCTGCGGTTACCACCGCCCTTCCTCCTTCGCCCTAAGACTATGCGTTAGGCTGCGATGATATTCCTTGATCGATTTGTGATGATCCAATCCATCGTTTCCTTCATTAGTTTATATGTGTTGTAGGAGGGGGCTGCCACCCGGCCGACCTCCACAACTCGCCATACTCGCGCCCGATCGCTGCCGCCACACATGGTTGGCCCGCCCTACGTGCAGGACCGCCCCACAACCGTGTTCCACACTTCAACCCGCGCTCGGTCGGCTCGCCCACGAGTTATCTCCAACTCATGGTATAAACATGCGATGCGCTCTCCATAACCGCGCGCTCATCCATCACGCGTTATTGGAGCGCTCGCCATACTTAGTCATTTTTTCGCTCGGTGAGGGGCACGCGCCCGTGCTAAGGCACCAGGGCGGTACATCCTCCCCCACTGGAAATCATTGTCGCCCTCGACAATCCTCCACGTCTAAGTACTCTCCGCTCAAATCTCGCAATCTTCCTCTTCCATCTCCAAAGTGAGTCCTTCGATTCCCAACTCTCCTCTTCCGGTGCTTCCTTCCATCTGACAAGGTACTCCCGTTTCTGGTGGCAACCAATCCCTGTAGTTCTGAAGTCCAATATATTCTCCAACTCCAAGCCTGGTTTGTCCACTATCCCAGCTGGTCCTCTCGGCGGTTCAGCTCTCTCTGGATGGTCTGAATCAAGCCTGCATCTCTTCAACTGACTCACATGAAAAACTGGATGATTCATGTACATATGGTGCGGAAGCTCCAACTTGTAAGCAACCTCCCCCACTCGCTTCTCCACACGAAATGGTCCCTCATACTTCCGTGTCAGTTTTACGGTCGTCCCCTTGGCTGGCTGAAACTGCTCTCCGGTAATCCTGAGAAACACCATATCTCCCACACTAAACTGCACATCCCGTCTTCCTCGATCAGCATTCTTCTTCATTCTCCTTGCAGCATCGTGCAAGCGCAACCGTGCCAACTCCAAGGTCTCCTCCCAAGCCTTCATGAACCTCTTCGCATGAGGACTCCTCATACGACCTGTAGTCTCAACGGTGTGCGAAGCAACCGGCATCTGCCCATTCACCAACTCAAATGGACTGTACCCCGTCGCAGAACTCTTTTGAATATTGTAGCTAAACTGAGCAATATCCAATAGTTCAGGCCAATTCTTCTGATCAGACGTGACATAATGTCTCAAGTAGTCCTCTAGCAATGTGTTGATACGCTCGGTCTGCCCATCTGTCTGCGGATGGTAACTCGAACTCATCAACAACTCTGTCCCAAATAACTTGAACAATGTCGTCCAAAATCTCCCTATGAATCATGGATCCCTATCACACACGATACTCAACGGCATACCCAAATACTTCACCACGTTCTTAAAGAACAACTCGGTAGTACGCTCATCTCCACAAGGTATCTTTGTCGGAACAAAGATAGCATACTCGGAAAAACGATCAACAACGACCATGATCCCATTATACCCTTGCACCTGCGGTAACTGAACAATGAAGTCCATAGAGACACTCATCCATGGCCTCTCTGGAATAGGTAAAGGCTGCAACAGTCCTCCTTGCCTCTATTATCCGATTTGTCCTACTAACAAATGATGCACGTATGCACACACTCCTCCATCTCCTCCCGCATCTTCTCCCAAAATAAACCTCTCTCCAACAATGCCAAAGAACGACGCTGCCCTGGGTGGCCAGCCCATGGAGAATCGTGGCACTCCTTCAAGAGGTGCCTCCTAAGACCAGATGTCTTTGGAACATAGAGTCGGTTTCCAAAGAAAAAGTAACCGTCTCGTAGAAAGAACCTGCGTGTCTTCCCTTCCTTTATCTACTTCACTATATTCTGCACCAAAGTATCGGTTTCCACACTTTCCTTCAGTTTTTTTTGCATCTCTTTCGACATCTGAATCTGAATTCTACTCCTTGCTGCCCAGTCTTCTCCCTCCAATGGTGCAAGTTGTCCCTTCCTACTAAGGGCATCTGCTAGCGCATTGTGTCTACCCAGTCTATACTTAATAGACATGTCGAACTCTGCCAAGAAGTCCTGCCAATGAGCTTGCTTCGCAGAAAGCTTCGGTTGTGATGCAAAATAACTCGCTGCAACGTTGTTAGTCTTGACAACAAAAGGCTTCCCAATCAAGTAATGCCTCCATACATGAAGACAATGGATGATCGCAGTCATCTCCTTCTCATGAACCGAATACCTCTGCTCTCTATCCTTTAACTTCCGACTCTCATAGGCCACCGGATGCCCATCCTGCATAAGAACTCCTCCTATGGCAAAATCTGAAGCATTAGTGTGCACCTCGAACGGTCTCCCGAAGTTAGGTAACTTCAGTATCGGTGCTGTAACCATCCTTCTCTTCAAGTCACCAAATTCCTTTTGACATTTCTCCGTCCAACACTACTTCTTGTCCTTTTTCAGTAGGTCTGTCAGTGCCGATGTTACCTTGGAGTAATCTTCTACAAACTTCCGTTGGTAGTTGGTCATGCCCAAGAACACCCTCATATCATGGACATTCTTCGGTTCAACCCAGTCCTCGATAGCCTTCACCCTTCTCGGCTCCATCCATATGAACCCCTGTCCAACAATGTGCCCAAGGAACGGAATCTCAGTCTGAGCAAACACACACTTAGACTTTTTCAAGAACAACTGATTCTCCCTCAGTGTCTCGAAAACCATCGCCAAGTGCTTCTTATGATCCTCCATGTTATCACTGTAAACCACTATATCGTCCAAGTATACCACTACGAACGAGTCCAAGTACGATCGTAGGACATCATTCATCAAAGTGCAAAATGTCGCAGGAGCATTGCACAATCCAAACGGCATAACAAGGAACTCAAAGCTACCATACCTTATTACGATCGCGGTCTTCTTCTCGTCTCCTTCAGCAATCCGCACCTGATAGTAACCATGCCTCAAGTCCAACTTGGAAAACACTCGGGCTTTCGCAAGCTTGTCGAAGCAATCTGCAGCCAATGGCAAAGGATACCTGTTTCTCACCGTCTTCTTGTTCAATGCACGGTAGTCACTACACATCCTTAGCTCATTGCTATCCTTCTTTCGCTGGAATAATACCGGAGCTCCATATGGGGACCTTGAAGGTCTAATGAAACCTGCATCAGCTAACTCCTTTAGCTGCTGTTTCAATTCCTCCAACTCAGGCCCTGATAAACGATAAGGTGCTTTAGCCGGGGGTTCCTTCCCTGGTTCAAGCTCAATGCTATGGTCCACCGCACGCCTTGGTGGAAGCTTCTTCGGAAGCTCATCAGGCATCAAATCTGCATATTTGGCAAGCACATCAGAAATCTCAACTGAAATAGGCGTCCCCACTTCATCACCTTCGACTCCCTTGAACACCACCGCATATGTCTCCATATCTGATTCCTTCATGGCTCTCTCCAAACTTAGTGCAGAAACATGCTGCACCTTGACTTCCCTCCTTTGCCTATGTGTGGGCAAAGTCCAAGTTCGTGTCTGTCCAACCAGCGCCACCTCATCGCAGAAGGGGAAAACAATAGCCTTGTTTCCCTTCAAGAAATCTTGTCCAAGTATTACATTGAAGTCGTTCATCTCCATCACCGTGAAGTCCAACTGACCCGTCCAGTCTCCTATCTGCACCGGCACTTCGTGTGCCAAACCCGTCACCTTGGCCTTAGAGTTCACTGCCTTGACCTCCATGTTGGATGGAAGGATCGTCAGTTCAACATCTCTAGCCAACCGTGTCGTCATGAAGTTATGGGTGGCCCCTGTGTCCACAAGAGCTTGAGTGGTCTTTCCACGAACCATCAAGTCTACGAAACCCAGACTGTTCATCCATGATTTCTCCATAACCTACATACATTTCTGTTCTCGTCGTTTATCATCAAGTCTCTTCAACCCTGAATCAACTTTTACCGCAGCTTCAACCTTCCGTGAACCTGCTCTGATACCACCTGTCACACCCCCAACTCTTTTTTTCTTAAGTTGAGTGGGTGCGGCACCGCCTAAACGACTCACCGTTTCCATGGTTAAGTGTTTTACGAACTACACCTTCACTTTCAATAAAAACTTCGCTTGTTAAATATAATGTGCGGAATTCCATTATAATAAGCATGATAAACATAACCGAGAACAACAGCAAACCATGTATAAAAGATCTTTTATTATATATAGAAATTTTTACAACATGACCGGGAGACAAATCTCAACTGGCGTTTTACAACAAGGCGGGCGCCCGCCCGTGCAAGAGCGCATGGCGGTCTGCCCGAACCTCACCCAAAATACAATGAGAGCGTTCACCCGAACGATGGGCGCGCCGTGCCACCGTGCACGCCCAACCGCAATACCAACCAATGCCCAATGGTACACGGCGTTCACCTCTAACCACGGGCGGGCGGGTCGCCCACACCCTTGCCTGGTCATTCACTCGACGGGCGGGCGGGCGTTCACCCGCGCCCACGTTTGGTTCTACCCACGCACTACCGCTTGGCCTGTCGCACCTATACTCTGCCTGCCTGGCGCTGCGGGCGCATCCCATGCGACTTGCGGTTACCACCGCCCTTCCTCCTTTGCCCTAAGACTGTGCATTAGGCTGCAATGATATTCCTTGACCGATTTGCGATGATCCAATCCATCGTGTCCTTCGTTAGTTTATATGTGTTGTAGGAGGGGGCTGCCACCCGGCCGACCTCATCAACTCACCATACTCGTGCCCGATCGCTGCCGCCACACATGGTCGGCCTGCCCTCCGTGCGGGACTGCCCCACAACCGTGTTCCACACTTCAACCCGCGCTCGGTCAGCTCGCCCACGAGTTATCTCCAAATCGCGGTATAAACATGCGATGCGCTCTCCATAACCGCGCGCTCATCCATCGCGCGTTATTGGAGCGCTCACCATACTTAGTCATTTTTTCACTCGGTGAGGGGCGCACGCCCGTGCTGAGGCACTAGGGCGGTACATTAATGGCACTGTAAAATACTCAAACTTATTTATATATGTTCCAACACAAATATTATTGAATAAATCATTTTTCTCAATCATGTAAATTTCGCACACATGTATATATAAATAACATAGGAAGATTTTAATTTATCATAATTGTGGGAGGATATAAATGGATGTGTCATTATTATAAATTACAACAGTTGGTGGTCCCATGCTCCTGTGACCCACGCTAACCTTCAAACTCTGACACGCTTGCACCGCTCTTGGTCCTTACGCTCTGACTTCACTCTTGTGCCCTTTCCCCTCCAAATATCGGCCTAGCCTCACAATTTGTCGATCAGAACTTTTACGTATGGTTTTACCACCATAGATATACAACACTCTTAATCGTGGCCCTTAGATCTTCAGTTTTGAATTATGATAGGGAGGGTGATGATGCTACGACCGTTGTCTCAACATTCCTATGATGAGAATTTTCCACACGTACATCCCTCGATGGTTGGTATAGTTTTTGGTTCTCTCAAAAGTGATTCACACATTGTGTTCATCCCTTTCAACTCTTAGTTGGCGAGGAATAACCCTGCGCACAATGGTTTTTCAGCCTGGATATGGTTTTGCAATGCATAGGATGATATGGCTAGCGTATGAAAGGCACTCGGCCTTAACTTCTCTGTTGGATCCGTCTATGGACATATGTGGTGTGTGTGGTTCCACAGTCTTCAATCCCTAGTGACCGATGCCTATACAAATAATTATGTTGCACAACATTGAATTAACCCATAAGACAGATGATCTTTGGACCGTATGTAGCGGAAAAAATAACTGTGACCTACCAATAAACAAGGGATCAACCTTCCAGATCTAAACGGGTCGTTGACTTCTATTGCGAATCTCAAATGTCGGTTCACTAAGGAAAGATACTTGTGAAACACCTTATATCGGGTGATTCTCCTCCACAAGACAATATGGTCTGGCATCTCTCAATATAAACGACCATGGTCAATTTTAATCAACTCCCTTCAACGTTGGTCAATCTCATCAACCTTCTTTAACTATTGTCAATCATTGTATGCCATCAACAACCCTCAACAACCATGGTCATCCATTATTAACCATAGTCAATAATTTACCCCATGCACGTTAAATGTCAACTAGTTCAAGCACATTAGTAAATGTAGATATACACATTGGTGGTATTTTCCAACTTTTATATTTTATTCCGCATATAAAAATGACATCAACATATATCAACCATATTTGCTAATAAAGTTATGCTAATATTTACTTATTAAATGCAAAATGTGTAGTCCATCCTAACTCAACTCTTGAAAATCACCTCCTTAGACTACTACCACACGAAAATTTTTGCCAATTGAGATTTTATATGACATAAAAGTTGTCCCAACCATCTTTTACAATTACGGTCTTTATTCAATTCATTAACAACCAGTTAAACAACTGCCACTACATTGTTGTGTATGAATTTGAAAATGTTGAGTTGTAGAGGTTAACTACCACATAAACTCCATCATGGCTCTTGTATAATATGAAACCATAGAGCCTGAGCTTAATGGTGTCATTGAGGCTAGTTTAAGTCACAGAATAATACCCTCCCGCACTCTTGTCACTCCCTTCAAACTTTAGATAATTGCCACCATTGTATGCTCTTTGCCTTGTTTTCTTTTACAAATCTCTATGTTTCACCAAAATATCAGAATAATAATTTTTGAATTCTTATGGGTTGTGCCCTAGGTTATAAAATTTTGAATCTGATATAAAAATTGAGCAATGTTCGGGAAAACCTCATGATCAACAATACTTTGGGGTTTTTCTAGCGTGGCACTGAAATTGAATATCTCAAACCTGCACGAAGTCTCTTACGATTGATTTATGTTTCAAAAGAAGTTTAAATTTTAAGGTAGTTTGTTGGAATTTCAAAATTAGTCATGTATATGCATTAATGTTGAATTAATTGATTTAAAATGCTCGTAGTCGTAGGCTCATATGATTGATATATTAGTATTTGTATATAAACATTTAATTTAAAGGATAGAAAAAGAGAAACATAATACATGAAAACTCATTGAATTGAATTGTTTGAAAATAGAAGTATAAATAAACACAAAATTTATGGAGAGATCTTTTAGAAGGACCTTAGTATGCTAATAATAACTATATTAGATACTTTTAGTTCTTACATGCACCATACTTGGTATTTCCTAAATTTAGACTCTATGGTTGTGACTACATGGAAACGAGTAATTATATCTAATACTCTCCCTTAATTATGACCACTAGTGTATGTTGGTCTATGTCTCAACAATGCTTATAATAGTAGAGATCGATTCAATTTTTTTTTACTTTTGCATGCTAGTGTAGCTTGTCCTTCGACTCTATGCTCTACAGTCGTTTTATTCCTTTTCCTCCAAACCTCATATTTTGCTTACTTCTTCTTCTTCTTCAACTTCAACTTTACTTTAATATTTTTATTCAATATCTTTTTGTCTTGTTTATCTGGTTTATATTTTGCATTTGTTTGCATTTTAACTATTATTGATTGATTTTTTCTATCAACTTCTACGAGATAAAAAAGTAATGTCTTTTTGTTTCCTCTTCTTCCATTGTCGTAAAAGCTTAAACAAATTTGATGGTTACATTTATTTTTTTGTTTCTTCTTCTGTGGTGATTATGGTAGCTTTTCTATAAACACTTCCATTTTCATAATACTTGTGTTTTGCAAGTTGCTCCTCAAGAAATGTTTATTCATCTTCATAATCAAATTCAGTATTTACTACTATGTTCTTCTCATATTTTTCTACTGCTATAAAGGAAATTCACTTTCATCTTATATATGTATATATACATATTTGGCTTCATTATCTTCTCCATGTTAATGTTCTCCATCTTGTACAGAGTCACCCTTTTCTTCTAGAGTTTATTGAATAAACTTCTCTCTAGTTTCTAAAATAATTGAAGTCTTCATGTCGTGCTTATCGTTTTCCACTTCAGCAAACTCTCTCGTAGCTTCTTCAGTTATTTTTTCAATATCAAAATATGTTGGGTTGTGTTATATTCTTTCTACGACTAGCTACCCTAGTTAACCAGGGGATTAGAGTGGGGGCGAAGACCCCCCTCCGTTGCATCAATTACATAGTGGGGGGGTCACAGGGGGGGCAGAATCCCCCCTTATTTAGGGGGTTTGAGGGGGGTGGGTAGCCCCCTCTACTGGGTTTGGGGCAACACCCCGGGAAAATTTTATTGGGACCCTATATTAGGTGGGAGGACCTACCTATGGTTTTGTGCATGGTTTTTGCACATGGTTTTGGGCGATGGTTTTCGGTTCGTGGTATTGGATTCTTCGGCATGTATATATATGTATTGTAACATTGAAAGGAATATAATGAAAAATCAATATGGTAGTCTCGGTTTTTGGATCTAGGGGAAAATCTCTGTGTTATCCTCTTGCATTGTTTATTTTCTGTGTTTTAGAATTCGTATGCAGATAATTTCTATACGGGGTTAAAAGCTACATTTGGTATCAGAGCTATTTTGGCTTCAAGGAAACACCTTTGTTGCTGAGGGGTTTCGCTCAATCCTATGGTAGACCCTATTCAGTGGAAGATCTGAGGGATCGATTCTAGTGGTGAAAGAAGATGGCGAGCAGTGGAAAGATAGAGATCAATAAATTTAATGATCAAAGTTTTGAGTTATGGAAACTCAATATAGAGGATCTATTAGTGGATAAAGATCAGTGGATCATAGTAGATCCAAGTACTAAACCAACGGGAGTGTTTGATGAAGAATGGAAGAAGTAGGATCGAAAGGCAAAGAGCACAATACGATTATGTGTCTCAGATTCAGTATTGCTGAATGTATCAGGGGAAGCTATGACGAAGGCTTTGCGGGACAAGTTAGGGACTTTGTACCAATCTAAGTCTCTGGTGAATAAACTGTTCCTACGAAAAAAATTGTATAACCCGAGGATAAAAGATGGAGACTCGGTGACAGAACATCTGAATGCATTTAATACTATGGTAAGTCAATTATTGTCTGTTGATATTAAAATTTTAGATGAAGATAAGTGCATTAGTTTGTTGTGTTCTCTACCAGATTCGTGGGATAGTTTGGTTATTGCAATAGGTAGCAATGCAACTGCTTTGCAGTTTGATGAAATATTCTCATCCTTGCCAACAGAGGAGATGAGACGGAAAAATGTGGAGAGCCAGAATGGTTATGCCTTGTCTGTACAAAGACGGTCCTAGAACAAAAACAAAAATAAGTCATCGAGTGGGAGATCTAAATCTAGAGGGAGATCTAAATCTCTAGGAAAACCTGTAAAGGTGGTGTGTTAGAAATGCAAAAAGGAAAGGCGCTACAAAATGGATTGTAAATCTAAAGCTCCTGACAAAGGAAAGGGATCTGATGATGCTCCTTCTGCAGAGGTAAAAACCACCTCAGATGAAGGTGGGGATGTGTACTTGGCTTCTTCAAGTACACATGTAGATCATGATGCAAGGTTGATTGACTCAGGTGCATCCTTTCACTTCACTCCCCATAGAGAGTGGTTCTACAAGTATGAGAAATATGATGGTGGTGATGTCTTCTTGGGGGATGACAGGAAGGCTAGAATCGTTGGCCGTGGAAAGTAAAGTTGAAGTTGCAAGGTGGAAGGATTAGAACACTTCCTGGTGTTCTGCATATTCCTGCATTGGCCAAAAATTTGATTTCTGTAGGCAAGTTGGATGATGCAGGTGTAAAAACAGTGTTTGAGAAAGATACCTACAAGATCGTTTGAGGAGCACTGGTATTGATGTGGGGAGTTCAGATTGGAACTCTGTATAAGCTACAAGGTAGCATTGTTGTTGATGAATGCAACAATTATGTGGTTCCTGAAAGTGGAGCAGAAAATCTAGTGGTCTCTGGAAAGAAGACCATGCTGTGGCATCAAAGGCTTGGGCATATTGGAGAGAAGGGAAATCGAATACTACATGGTAAATTTATGGTAGAAGGTATGAGTAATAGCTCTCTTGATTTTGATTTCTATGAAAATTGCGTATATGGGAAGCAGAATTGGGTGAGTTTCCCTTCTAGTGGTAAGAGGGTGAAACAGATATTAGAGCTTGTGCACAGTGATGTGTTTGGACCTGTGAAGGTTTGATCACTAGGTAAGTTTGTGTACTATGTATCATTTATAGATGACTTCTCAAGGAATACATGGATATATTTCCTCAAGAAGAAATCTAAATTCTTTGAAAGGTTTAAAGAATTTAAGGCTCTGGTGGAAAACCAGACAAAGAAGAAGATAAAAGTGTTGAGGACAAATAATGATGGAGAGTTTTGTAGTAAGGAATTTGAAGAATTCTGTAAGAAATGTGGTATAGCACGGTAGAAGACTACTCCATATACACCTGAGAAAAATGGAGTTGCAGAAAGAATGAATAAGACGTTGATGGAAAGGGTAAGAAGTATGCTCAGTGGTGTTGGGTTAGGACAGGAATTTTAAGCAGAGGTGGTGGAGACAACATGTTACCTAGTCAATAGATTACCTTCATCATCGTTGGAGATAAGACTCCATAAAAGGTTTGGATTGGTAAGAAACCCTCTCTTTCACATTTGATGGTATTTGGATGTGATGCATATGTACATGTTCCAAAGGAAAAAAGAACCAAGTTGGATAGTAAATATGAAAAGTGTATCTTTATCGGGTATAATGATGGTTTAAAGGGTTATAAGCTTTGGAACCCAGTAACAAGGAAGGTTGTGTATAACCGAGATGTGGTGTTCAAAGAGGTGAAAGATGTTATTAAACATGAAGTCCCATCAAAGGAACCTGAGAATATAAAGTTTGAGCTAGAGAAAGAATCAGACTCTACAATAGAAGAGGAATCATAAGATGAAGAGCCACAAACTCCGATTGTGAGAAGATTAGTTCGAGAGAGAAGGCAACCAGAAAGGTATGGCCCATCTACTTTCTGTTAAAATTTTTCTTTATCTATTACTGATGATGATCCTGAAACTGTGAAGGAAGTAGTAGATTCAGAGGATGGAAAACTTTGGAAAGAGGCCATGGTTGATGCAATGGCATATTTGCACAAAAATGAGGCTTGGGATCTGGTGGAGTTGCCGGCTAGAATGAAACCCATTTTCAGCAAATGGGTGTTCAAGAAGAAGACAAATGCATAAGGAAAGGTGGAGAAATACAAAGCTCGGTTGGTAGCAAAAAGTTATTCCCAGGTGTTGGGAATTGATTTTGGTGATATTTTTTCTCCTGTTGCTAATGTAGATTCTATTAGATTAATTTTATCCGTTGTTGTTGCTTTTGATTTTGAGGTAGAACAAATGGATGTGAAGACAACATTTCTTCACGAGGATCTGGAAGAAGAGATATACATGAAGCAACTTGAAGACTTTGCGGTGAAGGGTAAGAAAGAACTGGTATGCAAGTTAAAAAATTCTCTGTATGGGTTAAAAAAATCACCAAGGATGTGGTATCATAAATTTGATACATTTATATGGGGATTTTGCTTCACCAGAAGCAAAGCAAATCACTATGTGTATTTTAAATTAATTGGTGGCTGTGTTATTTATCGGGGCTTGTATGTGGATGATATGTTGCTGGTTGGAAATGACAAAGAAATTATACAGGATTTGAAGACCCAATTGTCCTCCAAATTCGACATGAAAGATCTTGGTGTTGAAAACTATATTTTGGGCATGAGAATTAAAAGAGATTGGGCAAAAAGGAAGCTTTGGTTAAACTAAAGGAAGTATATCGAGACAATACTACAGAGGTTTAATATGTAGGATAGCAAACCTATGAAGGTTCCTATTCTTGTAGGTGTGAAGTTATATGCTGAACAATGTCCCAAGACACAAGAAGAGGAAGAGGACATGTCATGTGTTCCATATGCAAGTGCAGTTGGTAGCCTGATGTATGCAATGGTTTGTACTACACCAGAAATTGCACATGCAGTGGGAGTATTGAGCAGGTTTATGTCAAAACCAGGGAAGGAGAATTGGAAAATAGTGAAGCAAGTTTTCAAGTATTTGTGTGGCACTAGTGATTATGGTTTGTGCTACCAAGGAAGACCAATATTGGACAGAGTGTTGGATATTCATGGCTTTGTTGATGCAGATGGGCTGGAGATCTAGATCAGAGAAGATCTATAAGTGGGTATGTGTTTAACCTATTTGGAGGTGTAGTTAGTTGGACGAGTAAGAAACAATATGTAGTGCCACTATCAACTACAGAGGCATAATACATGGCAACCACTCATGCAAGTAAGGAAGCAGTTTGGTTGCAGAGATTGTGTTCAAGTACGAGGTTAGTTTAGGGAGCTACAACGATAAACTGTGACAACCAAAGTGCAATTTTCTTGGTAAAGAACCCTTATTATCATTCAAAGACGAAGCACATTGATGTTCAGTATGACTTTGTGAGGGATATGATAGAAGACAAAAAGGTGTTACTGGTAAAGGTGGACACTTTGAAGAATACAACAGATGCATTAACAAAATCTATGAGCTCTAAGAATTTCTCTTGGTGTAGAGAAACAATGGGCATTTCACGGCTGGATAAATGACTAAGCTCTCCTATGGCCCCCTGTGGAAAGAAAACAACAAGTGGGAGAATGTTGGGCTATCTACCCTAGTTAACTGGGGGGTTAGAGGGGGCGAAGCCCCCACTTCGTTGCACCGATGCACAGCGAGGGGGCAGCGGCCCCCCTGTCCAAGGGTTTTGAGGGGGCTGGGTAGCCCCCCTCTACAGGGTCCAGAGCAGTGGCCCAGGGAATTTTTTTTGGGACCCTATATTAGGTGGGAGGACCTACCTATGGTTTTGTGCATGGTTTTCGCACATGGTTTTGGGTGCGATGGTTTTCGGTCCGTGTTATTGGATGCTTCAACATGTATATATATGTATTATAAAATTGAAATGAATATAATGAAAAATCAATCTGGTAGTCTCGGTTTTTGGATCGAGGGGAAAATATATGTGTATATGTGTTTTATGTGTTATGCTCTCGCATTGTTTATTTTCTATGTTTTAGAATTCGTATGCAGGTAATTTATGTACAAGGTTAACACCTACAAAATCTTCTACTTCTTCTATTAACATAATCACTTCATCAACAACTACAATGCTTTGTTGATATGTATTAATCTCCTTTTAACTCTATGCCATCTCTAAAATATATCAAGTTTCTTTGGACATAGTTGTTGCCACAATTCTAGGAATAATGTTGAATTTACATCTATCTCATAAACTTTCCATCTGTTTTGAGTTACTATGCTAGAAAAACTGTAATTGTATCTAAAATTGAAACTGATGCAAAGGTCTCACCATAATCCATTCTAGGCCATTGTACAAAGATTTTCTCTGGCAATGTAGCCTTTTATTTTTGTATTTCTCCTTTTTCATTAAGCTTGGTTTGCTAAACCCATTTTACACCAATGCAATCTTTACTTCTTATAATCTTAATTGATCTAATTTATCATTTTGGTCTGTGGAATCCATCTATTCATCCATTTCTTTGATCCAATTTTCTTATTTCATTACATCTTCAAAACATATTGGTTGACAAGCAAACAATGTAAATTTTGAATTGACATTCAAGTCTTCATAAATTTCTCTCAAAGTTATAATATTTCTAGACCTTAAAGAATCAATTATAGGATCATATTATTTGATTGAGCAGAAGGAGTGGATTAAATTATTGGAGTAGATGACTCACCATACATAATATCTAGTATAGTGGTAGTGATATACATAGGACTAACAACAGATCTCTTGAAAATAGTTGGATCTATATTGGATCATATATATTATTTGTCGAGCTTTGTTTATCTTGCAATTGAAGTTGGTGTTGGTTTGAAATTCATCATCCAGAACCTTTTGAGCACATCCATGACATACATTGCTTGAAACAGAAAAAATACCAAAATTTATTAAATGGTTTCAGTACTAAGAAGAATATCACTAAACTCAAATAAATCATTTCAAATATTTGCTTCATCATTGATTTAAACTTGCTTATTGATAGATTCCCTATGAATAACATGTCTCAACATACAAAAAAAAAAAAAAAATTATAATTTGGCATTTCTCCTTCAAATTTGTATCAAATGTAGCCTCACTGTTGCTTCTACTAAATATGAATAAAATTTTCAATACCAATTCTAGGAGCTTACTTAAATCCATAGAGAGATTTATTCAACCTATATACCTTATCTTCATGTCCTTTTATCACCTATACTATTTTTATCATCCATGCTACTTATAAAATCAATATCAATATATCCAACCAAATGAAGGGTATTTGTGTTAGAGTTACAATATACCATATTTGGTTGTCCAATAACATACCTTAAATTCTTTTTCCAACTTATCAATGTGATATTTTTCCAACTTCTCAATGTGAGTGTTTTAGAGACTCTATGGACTTGGAAATCAATGCTACATTAGAAATCAATGCTACTCATGAATTGGTATTTATAGGAAACCATATTAATGGGAATGCAAACTTAAGAGACATGCTCATTAGAATGATGGATCATGGTGGTAGAAGAAGCTCATGACCATAATTGCGGTGATGAAAATTTCTAGATAATTGATAACTTTGAAAGATCGATTGCCAATGTTAGAACAAATACAATATTTCATAAATGTGAAAAACGGGGCAAATACAACATGTATTTGAAGACTTGAAATCATGTACCTAGGGAAACAATTATTCACCAAACCACACAAGCTAAGGTCCTTTGACTCTATATTTAAACATTGGCAACCATGGTCACCCATATTCATCTATAGTTACACATTGACAATCATGGTCAACCATTTTTACCTATAATAACCCATGGTCAACCATGTTCTCCCATAGTCACCCATGGTTGACCATAGTTAACCATGCTTAAATAATTCGATGTTGTAATGTGATGAATGAAAGTTGACTTGCAATGTCATTAAAAAATATATGATGCAATGTCATTAAAAAGTTTGGCATTACAGTGTTACAAAGAAATACCAATGTCATAATCTAATGAACAAAAATAGGAATTGCAATGTGTTTAATAAAAAGTGTCGCTAATATATGTGATGAACTAAATTCAATGTCACATGTGATGAACAAAAATCGTTGCAACAAAGTGACAAACAAAATTTGATGTTGCAACATGATGAACAAAATTTTTTGTCTCATTGTGAGAAACAACTACGAATGTCATAATGTAACAAACAAAAATCAATTTCGCACTGTGATGAATGAAAATTAGCATCACAATATGATGGAAAACATGCACAACACATGACAAATTTAATGTCAATTCTAGTCAACTATAGTTTCTTGATCAACCAGAGATGAGCATCTCAACCATGGTCACCCATGGTTTACTGTGGTCAAACTTGGTCAACATGTTCATCCATGGTCAACCATATTCAATAATAAACAATAAGGTCAGCCACAGTGAACTTCGTCAAACATGCTTAGTCATGGACAACATGCACAATAGAAACAACCCTTGTCAAACATGGTCAAGTGGTCTACATGATCAACCACAGTAAAAGATGATTGACCATTTTCATCTATAATTAAACATTGATAACCATGTTCACCATAGTAAACCATGGGTGACCATAGTCAACCATAGTCATATAAGCTCAACCATTGTTAAACATGCTTACCATGGTCAAACATAGTCAATCAGTTCAACCATAGTCAAACATGTTTGACCAAGGTTAAACATCGTCATTTTGGTCACCAAGTTAAGCATGGTTAACATAGACATCCATCGTCACATTTACTCCACCATAGTCTATCATCTACATCCCTGGTTAACCATGGTCAATTAAGGTCAACCATAACCAACCATACTCAACCAAGGTCAACATTATTCGACTAAGGTATACAAATATAAATAGTGGTCTACCTTATCAACCATGGTCAACCTCATCAACCCTCTTCAACTATTATTGTAACATTAATGTAAATTAACATTAATATAACTTGACTGTAAGAATGTAACAATCATCAACTTTAATGTAACATAAATACATTATTACATTGATGGCTGATCATGGTCAACCTCATTCAACAATGGTCAACCTCATCAACCTAATCAACCTCGTCAACCGTCTTTAAACATTATAAACCATCATCTACCATAAAAAAACTTCAACAACCATGGCCAACCATTGCCAACCATTTCTAGCAATATTTAGTGAATGTGAACCATAGTCAATCATGGTCTACGAATTCACCACATGCGTGTCAATTGTCAACTAGCACAATCACATTAGTAAATGTGGTTGATATACACATTGATGGCATTTTCCACCTTTTATATGCCAATCAACATATGAAAATGACATCAACATATATATACCACATTTACTAATGTGGTTGTGCTAGTATTTACTTATTATATGCAAAATATGTAGTCCATGGTAACTCAGCTTAGGAAAGTCGCCTTCTTAGATTACTACCACACGATAAATTTCACCAGTTGAGATTTTCTATGACATAAATGTTTCCACATCCATCTTTCAAAATTAAGGTCTTCATTCAATTCATCAACATCAAATTAAACAATTGCCACTACATCGTTGTGTATGAATTTGAAAATGTTATGAGTTGTAATGCTTAACTACCGCATAAACTCCATGTTGGTTCTTGTATAATATGAAACCATACCACATAAACTCCATCTTGGTTCTTGTATAATATGCAACCTTAGTGCATGAGCTTAATGGTGTCATTGAGGCCTACATAAGTGGCATGATACTACCCTCGAACACTCTACTCACTGCTTTCAAACCCTAGATAATCACCACCATTGTTTGCTCTCTACCTTTGTTTTCTTTTTATGGAGCTCTGTGTTTCACCAAAATATTTCCATAATCAATTTTGAATTTTTATGGGTCATGCCCTAGGTTATTAAATTTTGAATCCGATAGAAAAAATGACCATATGTTGAGGAAAACCTTGTGATTGACAATACTTTGGGTTTTTTCTAGCCTTGTGCTGAAATTGAATCTCTTAGCACCTACACAGAGTCTCTTGCAATTGATTTATACTTCAAAACAAGTTTAAACTTTAAGGTAATTTGTTGGAATTTCAAAATTAGTTGTGTATATGCATTAATGTTGAATTAATTGATCTAGAATGCTCTTAGGCTCATATGATTGATATATGAGTATTTGCTTATAAACATTTAATTTAAAGGATAGAAAATGAGAAACACAATACATGAAAACTCATTGAATTGAATTGTTTTAAAATAGAAGTATAAATAAACAAAAAAATTATGGAGATATCCTTTAGAAGGACCGAGTATACTAATAATAGCTATATTAGATACTGTTAGCTCTTACATGCATAGTAAGGTATTTCTTCAATTTAGACTTTATGGCTCCGACTACATGGAAACAAGGAGTAATTATATTTAACACCTTAATTATGACCACTAGTGTGTGTTGGTTTATGTCTCAACAATGCTTATAATGCTTGACCTAAATTCAAAAAATTGTTTATTTTTGCATGCTAGTTTAGCTTGTCCTTAGACTCTATGCTCTACAATCTTTTTATTCCTTTTGCTTCAAACCTCATATTTTGCATACTTTTTCTTCTTCTTCAGCTTCAACATTACTTTAATTTTTTTCTTCAATATAAGTCTTTGTCTTCTTTATCTAATTCATATTTTGCATTTGTTTGTATTTTAGCTACTATTGATGGAACGTTTTTGTCAACTTTTGTGAGACAAAGAAGTAATGTATTTGTTTTTTAATCTCTTTTTCTGTTGTTGCAAAAGCTTCAACAAGTTTGATGATTACCTTTATTTTTTTGTTTCTTCTTTTGTGGTAATTATGGTAGATTTTCTATAACCACTTGCATTTTCATCATACTTTTGTTTTGTAAGTTGCTCCTCAAGAAATGTTGATTCATCTTCATAATTGCATTCAACATTCACTACTAAGTTCTTCTCACATTTTTCTATTGCTCTAGAAGCAATTCTCTTTCATCTTCCATTTGTATATATACATAATGGGCTTCATTAACTTCACCATGTTCATATTCTACATGTTGTACGAAGTCACCTTTTTCTTCTACAATTTATTGAATAAACTTCTCTCTAGTGTTTAGAACAACTAAAGTCTTCATCTCTTGCTTATCTTGCTCTACTTCTGCACACTATTCCAGAGCTTCTTCAATTATTTTTGCAATATCAAAATCTTCTACTTCAACTACAATGCGTTGTTGATAAATATTAGTCTCTGTTTCACTCTATGCCATCTCTAGAATATCTCAAGCTTCTTTGAACCTAGTTGTTGCTGCAATTTCAGGAATAATGTTGACTTTACATCCATCTCATAAAATTTTCATCTATTTTGAATTGTATGCTAAAAAAAACTCTAACTATTTCTAAAGTTGCAACGAATGCAAAGGTCTCACCCATTCAATTTTTCAATTCTCCAGATTCATCATTATTAACACGGTTATTTTAAAACACTCTCTCTCTCCTCCTATCTATCTATCTATCTATCTATATATATAATATAAATATATATATATATAATATATATATATATATATATAATATATATATATAACGTGTGTGTGTGTGTGTGTGTGTGTGTGTGTGTGTGTATTATTTGTTGCATTTAAGTGAGTCAAACAGAACTCCACTTTCAACATCTTGCATCATACAATTTGTAGCATACTTTTAACAGAAAAGTAATGCATTCATAAGGCAAAGAAATGCATTTTTAAGGCAAAGAATTGCATCTAACAAAGAAATAAATGCAAGTCTTATTTGGTTAAGAAATCAAACCACCTCTTACCAAACCATTTCAATGGTGATTCTTGCAGTTGAACATCATCTTGACCCACATCAATTATGGAATCCTTTTTTTAATTCTTGCCAAAGTCTCTCTCCACCTTCTTCAAATGTTGTGGATGAGTTGTTGGATACAAAGTCCAACATTTTTCTATGAGACAACTTTGCTTATGGCAATGAGTGCAAAACAATTGCATCTTCTTTACAACATGGTTTCCATTATCCAATGGAACTCTGGTTTTCTATCTCTTTTGCTTTGAAAGTTTCCTGTATGTGGCCATTTTCTTCCAATATCTTGAAACATTATGGTTATTCAAACCACATAAATAACATGTAAATTCTCTCCAATTCTTATGTGAATATTTACCATGTTTATCATAATCAAAAGAAACTTGATTAAAGGCAGATTTATACCTTACACTTTCACCTTTGTCGCCTTCTTGAGGAGGTGAATTTGAGGAGGTAGTGGCTCTATTCAGGATACCAACAATGGCTTCAATGGCCTTAGATCTTTCATCATCCTCTTGTTTTCCCTTTCCACTAGTTGCATGCTTATGAGCATCTTCTTTCAAAGTGGGTATAAAACTTTTACATTCCTCATAAACACAAAATTCACAAGCTTGAGGGTATGAACATGTAATGAAAGTCCTTCTTGGAACACTTTCATGTGCCTCCTTGGATTTGGAGAATTCTCCATCATGTTGTCCATAACCAAGACCCAAATACCTAGGCCTTTCCTCAACAACAATTGGCTCAAATATGCCTCGTGCATATTTTCCTAACCCTTTACCTTCATAGCCAATATTCATCAATAAATTGGAGCATATTCCTCTAGTGTGTCTTTCAAAAGCACCAAAACATTCATTTTGAGAGGAAATTGAAGATAAACTTGAATTCATACCTCGTGTTCATGCAGATACTTGGCTAGGGTTTCCTTGGCATCATAGAGTAACATCTCTGTCTCATGCATCTTTTCAATAATCTCTTGCTTCTCCTCCTTCATGGCCATCAACTCCTCTTGAAGTATAGTGTTATCCTTCCTACCTTAAATCATATCTTGCACCATATCTATTGTTATCTCAAAATCAAGCCTGATAGGCTGCTGGTCAGGATGACTCTAAGTAACTATTTCAAACCAAGTTTTTTACTAAGGCTTAGCCTCCTTAGTCTGAGAGGGCTCTCTCAAAGGGGTTAATGATTTTGATTTATGATAAGATGGCTAACTCTTGTGATGTAACAACATAGACAAATATAGTGCCTGGATAAACATTTTATAAGTTTCCATTGGGTTTATGGAGTCAATCAAGCTTCTGTAAACAACGACACTACCTTTGCATAGAAGTCAGGGCACTTAGCATTTAAATGTTCAGAATACAACTTACACAAAACCACAGTTCACACATGCATACAGGAAGTCAGAGCACAATCAGTGAATTATGAGTGATTATGCATCCATGCAACTGAAAAAAGACATTAAGGGAAGAACAAAACACATATTCTGAACATGACAAATCCTTCATGAATCCTGAGAAGAAAAGTAGATGCTTTGTATTACTGAAAATGGTCTGTACATAAGCTTAAACAGTACTTCTATTGTCAAATTTCCAACCCTTTGTACATTGATGCTTCAGCTATATATAGAGCTCTTTACATAACTTGGATTCCTCCTCAAGCATGAGGGAAATTCGAATTCATCCTACTATGACAC
>APFE030285323.1:7007-24901 GCA_000404065.3 Pinus taeda
AAATTAATTATTATTAATCTAAACAATGTTAATTAGTGACTTAAATAATAATATAAATAATTAAATTATAATAAACAGACAGTGAGTCAGCCAATTTGTCTTTGCATCTAGCCATTTTCATATTTATACCTATCCCTTTTCCTTCTTTTCTCCACACATCTGTCTTGATGATGAGTCTGGGTTTAGACTCAAAACGTCGACCTTATAAAGATGAGCACTGTGGATAATCCGAACTCCTCTCAGAAACCACACCACAGTAATCTACAATCCAAAATAGATCTTGGTTCTGCTGGTTTAACCTCAGATTTACCTTTTCCCCTTCTCCTTCACAGAGGTTGCAAGAATTCCCTTCTTGTGAGGGAATTGATAGTGAATTTTCAATATCTTGAAAACTCTGTTCAGTCCCTTCAGTTTTACTGTGAACCTCATCATAGGCTACAGATGGTGATCCTGTGGCTTAAAGGGAGATAGGAGGATGTCTAGAAGCAATGGTTCGGGGCCATACTAATGGCTGAGACTCGGATTTCCTTATGATTTTGTCTATAAAACTTGATCGTCCGAGGGTCACCAGTCCCTTAGATTTTTCAGGTTTGGGATGTGGGATTATATATTTTTCTGGTCTTTTCTTCTTTGTCATTCATGCAAAAATTCAAACGTTTATTTCTACCTTAAATTCCTAGCAATTCTGCTGGAAAGCAGGCAGGGGAGCAAGAATTTTACTTGCTCCATACGTAGGTTCTTACCTCTCGTTTTTAATACCTAGTTCACCCTCAACAGACAAACATCAAACACCTACTTCACTTCTATGCAATTGTGCTAAAAACTGGGTGGAGGAGCAAGCACTTTACTTGCTCGTTACGTAGGTTCTTACCTCCCATTTTCAATACCGAATTCTTTCCCAACATAAATTATCAGATATACATCACTCTTTGTAAAACAGTGACACTCTCCCCAACAATGGTGCCAAAATGTTGGGTGCTAAAAGGTGTTTGATACAACTCCTAATCTCCTCACATTAGTTATCAAACCGGGCAAGTCCTTTTATTCCAATAATGTACACAATATGTGCAAGCTATAAATTGAGAGAGTAATGCTTTTTAAAATGAAATATAAAACTTTGATACAAGAGTAAACAGATGCATTATAAAACTCAAACTATAACTGTTAACGGAAATATTACATCTACGCATCAAGACTTAATCGTCAACTGAAATCGTAATCAAATCTCAAACAAGCAATTCAATTGACAATAGCATCAACCGAGAGCATAGTAGCATTAACCAATCTCTTCTCGCTGATTCTGTCTAAATCACACTCAGTCCCAATTAAGCAGTTCAAATGGAAATGATGTCAACTGAGAGTTTAGCAGCATTAACCAATCACTTTCAGCTGATTCTATAATAACCACACTCTTATTATAATGAACAAGATTCAATTCCTTAACGGATAATCAATTTAATCTACAGTAAGCATAAATGGAATCAACTAACAAAGCTGCGAAGCACATAAGGAAAGTAAACTAACTTCAATATAGGAAATCAGAAAATAGCAAACAAGATAAACTCGGAGAGAATGGAAAAACATCAAACCAATTAAACTTGCATGAATTGGAAAGATATAACACAAAGGATAGTAGTTTGATCCACCAGAGGTCGAGTCCTTAGCCGTGAGCGAATACTGTTGAGCTACTTCAGATAATACGAATTAACAACAACGTAAATTATGTATTAATCATTGAACTCAATCCTCATTACAGTACGACCGTGTTCCTCAAATTCATCAGTCTGTAAATTAAAATTACAATTTGAAATAAACAGAGATTGATCCCCTTTCCTCCTACAGTTTTTACTTTTATAGTCAAAAAGATAAAAGATAAATGTGATCCCTCAGGATCAAAAGATTCTAAGGGATTCACAACTAAATTTTTATCTTCTGACATTCTTCTTATTTAGCGTTAATCCTCCCGATTCATCCTCCAGCGTGACTACAACTGACGCGGCTCATTCCTCCTTTATTGGTTTACGTTGTTCCATCTCTAGGAAACAACAGTTGTTCCTCTCATCATTTTTCTGCATAAAAAGGAATAAGAGTTAGTTATGGTTGCTAAATCTTAATTGATAGTAGCTCATTCATTTCTTATCATAATCCATCAATATGTCTGCATATCATGGTACAAAAGGGATAAGAAAAGAGGGAAAAGGTAATGTAATTGAGAGAAAATACATACCCATTGCATAACTCAACAGTAGAGTGTTGAGAATAATGGGAAAGAAAGGAAAGGTTGTGGCATCTGAGAAGACTGAGATGACTACCTATTGACAGATACCACATGTAGTAGAGAGGGAGGAACCTCTACATGGGAGACTATGTACAACATATTAGAGGAGGAAAAACCAAGGATTATGGAAACTAATGTTACAGTTGAAGAACAATATTCCTCAAATGCTTCCATGCTAGAGAGAGCTTGCTCATTTTTGCTCCACATAGCCACTTGGCCAAAGATAATCCCTTATACCGACATGGTAAAATGGGTTATCAATGAGGTAGACATCTCAAATAGAGAATTCAAGACTAGAAGCCAAGGGGTTATCAGATCTTTTACCCTAGACAACCTACGGCTTATGTACAACCTACAAGAGCCACAAGTCATCTACAACAGGCAATTCATATAGAAGTTTTCTAAAGAGAAGATCGACCTAGCGGATTGCACCTGCACTTGGTTTAGTAATGAAGAGAAAATCAAGAAAGAAAAAAATGGTATATACACTACTGCATCTATTTGTCCCCCTTATAGTTTTACTACGGCTATGTTATGTAGACTGTTTCGTAGACCTGATAGTACTAAGTCCTCCCCAGAGTGGTTTTCATTAATAGATGCAGTCGTTAACACAACTATAATGAATTGGGCTCAAATCTTGTCAGGCAATTTTGCAAAATTAATTATCGAGTATAGAAGGAGAAGAAGTATTTCTTTGATGGTTTACCCTCCATTGTTTATGAGCACCTATATTATGGATGCTATTTATTTAGTTCAAATGATTTGATAATCACCCTATGAGTGCCATTAGTTAAAAATCTATTAAACAAAAGGTATTACAAACTCATGTGCTGGTGTGTGTTCTGTGTTATTTAAGCAATGAATCGATCAGATTGCCAATACACAGACATTTAAATGGAAGGACCTCAAAGAAATACAGTAAGCAAACACAAGACACAGGAAATATTAATAAGGAGTTCACCCTATTCTCCAGGGCTACATCTCTGGTCTAGCTTTCAGTGGTGGCCTTGTTTTATTTTGCTTTTAGCAAAGAATTACAATGCAGGGACTCAATGTGAGTTCTCCTCAAGCAGGTTTTTGCTTGGCAGGGTGGCTCTTGGATCCCCCAAGCCACTGGAGTACACAGAATCTTCTTCCTACTAGCTCTGTGACCTTCTAGTATACAGTGGAAAGAGCCAAATGTAAGGCTTGATCCAGATAGATTCCCCTATGGGGTGGCTTGAATCTCTCAAGCTCTGGTGCTCAATGCTGCCACTGCATCAGCTTGGCCCTCTGTCTCATCCTACTTTTCTCTTAACTGTCTCTTCTTTGGGTTTTGTATCTCAATGTTCAACTGTTCCACTCCATGTATTCTGTTTCACTGTTCATGGCTTTTATCCATTCGAACTCATGCCTGCTCGGTTCCTCTTCTGCCTCTGTCGATTTGCCTTTTGCAGCTACACTTGGAGTTCCCTGTTTAGTGTCAGCATGAACACTTAGGGAGTGGTCACGTGTCCTCATTGAAACAGTGCCAGCCAACTCGTCGATTCATTTTTTTTATTATGTCATGGATACGTTGTTTCTCCACCATGGCTGTCAAATGGATTCCAAATCCCTTTAGAGGATGGCTTAATTCCTAGTCTATTCTGCTTCTTTTTATCGGGCGCAATCTCAACCATTCGATCTAGGCTCGTCAAGATCCGACGTCATATGCATGCCGAGCGCAGTTGACTTGCTTGACCGATAACATGTTATCAATGGTGGTTTTCTCTCTCGTCCACCACCACGTGTTGATCGGTGTATGGGATCGCTTCGCTCCTCTCCAAAACCTTTTACCATTTGAGGTCGCCTTGATCAAAACCACTATTTTCCAGGGCATGGGTCCCGCCTTTGTACTTTAGCGCTTTTTCGTTTCTCTACCCGTGGTTCTCTGGCTCCCAACATGACCAAGGGCTTAAGGCTCCTCTTTTTCAGCCCTATTTTCCCAGAAATCAAAAATCAGCTACTTTTCCTGGTCTGGGACTCCCGGGGGCTACTTTGACCTCTTGCACAGTCTCCATGGGCCTCGGTTAGCACGCTTTGATTGAGGTCCTCGTTGTTCCACAACAGCTGCCATGGCCACTGGTTCAGGGTAATTTTGATGTTGTTTTGGATTTCATTAGAGATTTGTTTCATCCTGATATAGTCAAGGTTCTTTGACAGTCGTTCATGGATCCGATTTGGATCATGGCCTTCCCACTGAAAAGCTTTTGGACCACCAAAAGTTGGTTTTCTTCAAGCATTGACTAAGTGAGGAAACTGTTGTCTCACTTGTCCAATCTCAATCCACTTCACACTACTCAGCTTCGAACCTTTAAACCCAATCCTGAGGTATTCCACTTGTCCACTGCGCATCATCCTTACCTTCCTGTCCAACACTGTGTCCTCCAGTAATTCACTTAGCTATTCAGGTAGTAGGTCATCAACGGAAGGTAATTGACTCTACTCCTTAGGGTCCTCAATCATTGAAGGTTCAAACAACCTCAAGCAATCTATGTTCACGACTGAGTAGATGTGCATGTAAGCTAGCAGATCAAGGCGAAAAACATTCTCACCAAGCTTCTCAAGTATCCTGAAGGGTCCATACCTGATAGGTTTTAGCTTTTTACCTTCTCCTTGCATTCTGTCCTTGCTGATATACAACTAGACTTGGTCTCCAACTTGAAAACTATGCTCCATCTGATGCTTATCATGCCTAGCCTTGTACTTGGCCTAGCTCTTTCCCAGTTGTTCCTGTACTACCTAGTGGATCTCCTAGATTTGTTCAATGAACCTAGTTGCCTTGTCCACATCACCGTGTCTTTCAACCACACTATCTTTACCAAAGACAAAATCCAAGGGAGACCTTGGTATGAAACCAAAACAGGTCTCAAAAGGAGATCTTTGTGTAGAATATTTTTTGGCTCTATTGTAAGCATGCTGCACATAGCACAAGTGCTCATCCCAAAGATTAGGGTGTTTGCTGCAATATCCTCTCATTAACTGGATCACCGTCCTGTTAACTAATTCTGTCTGGCCATCTGTTTGTGGATGAAAAGTTGTGCTTTTCTCTAATTTGGTGTCCATTAGTTCGCACAGACTAGACCAAAACCTTCCCACAAATTGGGTGTCTCGATCAGATACAATAGAAGTGGGTAATACAAAATGAACCCATACATGTTCAAAGAACAATTTTGCAGTTTGTTCAACTGTAATCTGTTTACTACAGGGAATCAAAATACACATTTTGCTGAACCTATCCACAACAACATATAGATAATCATGACCTTTCCTAGATTTAGGCAGTCCCCCAACAAAATCCATGGAAATGCTTTCCCAAGGCTGAGAAGGAACTAGCAATGGAGTGTACAAGCTTAGTTTTCTGTTGTTGGCCTTGCTTTTAGCACACATAGCACATCCCTTTACATATCTAGAAATTGTCTCACTCATTCTCATCCAATAGTAGAACCTTTGCAGCTATGCAATTTTTTTACTTACTCCAAAGTGACCTAATATCAGAGAAGTGTGTGCTTCCCTAATTATCTTTACTCTCTCAGTTTGTGGAATGCAGAGTTTCCCGCAATGATATAAGAGTCGGTCCTTCACATGATAGTCTAATTCTTCTACTCTTTTGTCTTGACTCAAAGTTGCATATACATCCTTGAAGTCCATGTCCTGAGCATACTGTTCTATGTAGCTTTCATGCAGCATAGAATGATGCTTAAGTATGGTATATGCATTTATAATCGGTCTAGATAGCATGCCCACAACCTTGTTATGTATTCCCTTTTTATATCTGATGAATAAATGAAATTGTTGTAGAAAACCCATCCATCTATAATGTCTTGATTGCTGCAATTTAGTTTGGGACTGTAGGTATTGAAGTGGCTGATGATTAGTATGTATTACCATTTCTTTGCCCATTAAGTAATGTTTCCACTTTTTCACACTCTAGACTAATGCATACAATTCTTTATCATATGTAGGATAGTTAACTACTACAGAATTAAAAGTCTCAGAATGATAACATATGAGTTTAATGTGCTATGTCAATACTGCTCCCATGGCATAGTCACTGACATCAGTTTGGATCTCAAATGATCTTTGTAGATCTGGCAGTGCTAGTATAGGTGTTGTACTAATTTTTTCTTTTAAGGTGTCGAAGGCTTTCTGCTGTTTGCCTCCCCACTGAAGCACCTTGTTCAATCCTATCAAAGCATGTAAAGGAGCTGCAATTGAGGAAAAATTTGAAATGAACTTCCTCCAATACTATGCTGCTCCTAAGAAGCTTCTTACTTCTGTAGCAAACTTGGGTTTAGGCCAGTTTATAATGGCTACCACTTTAGAGGGATCTACTCACCTCCCCCTACTATGTAACCCAAATAATTTAGAGAGGTTTTTCCAAATTAACATTTGGAGAGTTTAACATAAAGTTTTTCTCTTTTCAAAACATCTAAGGTCTGCTTAACATGCTTTAAATGTTCTTCCCATGTTTTACTAAAAATCAGAATGTCATCCAGATATACAATAACAAAATCACCAAGAAAAGGTCTGAGTACATCATTCATTAATCTCATGAAAGTAGCAAGGGCATTGGTCAAGCCAAAAGGCATAACTAGCATTTCACAGAATCCCTGCTTTTTTTAAAAGCAGTCTTCCATGCATCTTGCTCTGCAACCCTGACCTGATGGTATCCACTGTGCAAATCCAACTTGGTGAAATAAACAACTTCCTTCAATTGATATAAAAGATCATCTATGTGAGGAAGGGGATAATGATTTTTTATTGTTAATTTATTCAGTGCTCGATAGTCAATGCACATTCTCCACGAGCCATCTTTCTTTCTCACCAAGACAATTGGTGACCCACATGGTGATTTGCTAGGCCTGATGAACCTTTTCTTGAGCAACTCCTGCACCTGTCTCTTGATTTCAGTGTTCTCTAAAGAAAATAACTTGTACATCCCAATGTTAGGCAATGGAACATCTTGCTCCAAAATAATATCATGTACTACTCCCTTTGTGGGTGGTAGACCTTTAGGTTCTTGAAGCAAGACATCATACTTTGAAACAATATTTTCTATATCAGCTTGCTGATCAACATTACAACCCTCAAATACATTGGTTTTATCAGGTGTCTGTTCCTTTCACAACCATTAGTAGAAACTGTTTGCATGAATTTATCGTTCTTTTCATCTGTCCTGAGTTTATGAGAGTATAATTATTCTTGAGCTTATGAGCTCTTACAAAGTATTCGATTTCATTTTTAACAAGTAGATACTTGTTCTCATCTCTATAGAAAATAGCCTTTCTATCATACAAGTAAGGACTTCCTAAAACAATTCCACATATATCCAAAGGAATCATCTAACTCAACCCCATCTACAAATGCTGACCCAAAAGAAAACTTGAGTTTGCACTGTCTAGTCACTTGTAGTTGTGCTTTATCATTCAACCATCCTAATGGGTATGGTTTCTTATGAGGTGTAGTTGTTAATCCAAATTTCTTTACAATTTCTTCAGAAATTAGATTCACTTGTGAGCCACTATCAAACAAAGTATCAATCTTTTTATTTTTGGAAACAACTCGAATATGGAAAAGTTCATGTCCTTTTCCCTCATGTTCTTCGTCAATAACAGACTGAGCAGAATTACTAGTAGATGCTTCAGAATTCTTACCTTTTATACCTGTGGCTGCAATGATTGTTTCATCTCCCGAGTTTGACCCCAAATCTTTCTGAATAGTTGTAGCAGTCTTCTTCTTCATTCCCTCTGACTTCTTAGGCCTCAGCTCTGGATGTAGAATCCAACAGTGCTCATCATCATGCCCCTCATTTTTACAGTGAGTGCATGAAGCTTTGCCATTTTGTGCAGTGTTAGCCTTCCTTGCTTTCCACTTCTACTTTCTTTTCTCCTTGCTCTTGCTTACAGTGGGTTGGGATGGTCCCCCAACTTTTGGATTTCCATTCTTTCCTTTAGCTTCTAGATGAGTAGCTTATACAGATACCTCATCTATATTAGTGGGATTAAACATGAGGATAGTATGCGTCATGTAGTTTTGTAGACCACCAATGTACTTTAAAAGAGTTTCTGGTGAGTCTAATGAGATACCCAACATCAGTTCTCTCCTTCTAAATTCTTGAGTATACCCTTGCACACTTTTCCCTTTCAACTGCCGAAGAGTTTGCCAACTCATCATGGCTTGTTGCATGTAGGCCAATGGATAGAATTGCTTTTTAATTGCAGCAACAAATTCACTCCAGATAGAGATGGTCTTACCATGCTTCTTTATATCGGCTGGGGTTATTCCTTCCCACCAAACCAAGGCAGTGCCTCCTAGGCATAGGCTTGCCAGCTGAATCTTACTCTTGTCTAAGTCTATGTTCTGTACTCTGCAATACACATCAATTTGTTTAATCCAATTGTCTAACTTTTTAGAATTTAGCTCTTCATCATATATAGGCAAACCAAATTTAACATCTAGTTTAATCAATGATGCTTTCTTATTATGCACAGGGCTATTAGGAGGTGTAGGAAAGCTTTCTTCTTTCCCTTTCCCTTTTGAGTGGTCATGGGAATGAGATTCATCTTCTTCTTTATCTTGTTTAGAGGCTGATGAATCTTCATCCTTATGCTTTCTAAAGTCCCCATATATTTCTTCTACCATAGACTTTATAGCTAGGAAACTTTCTATAAATTGAGGGTCTGGCCCTATAGAACCTTCCTCTGACATTGTGTTCCGAGAATAGACTCTCCCAATTTCAGGATTAGTTTCCACCAACTCTCCTCCTAATTTGAGCTTTGATCTAATGAGCATTCACAGCTAAACCAACACAAGCTTGTCTAACCTTACAGCCTAGGGCTCTGATACCACCTGATCTGATAATCACACTATGAGTGCCATCAGTTAAAAATATATTAAACAAGAGGTATTACAGACTCATGTGCTGGTGTGTGTTCTATCTTATTTAAGAAACGGATCGATCAGATTGCCAATACATAGACATTTAAAAGGAAGGAACTCAGATAAATATAGTAAGAAAACACAAGACATAGGAAATCTTAATAAGGAGTTCACCCTATTCTCCAAGGCTACATCTTTGGTACAGCTTTCAGTGGTGGCCTTGTTTTATTGTGCTTTCAACAGAGAATTACATTGCAGGGACTCAATGTGAGTTCTCCTCAAGGAGGTTTTTGCTTGGCAGGGTGGTTCTTGGATCCCCCAAGCCACTTGAGTACACATACTCTTCTTCCTACCAGCTCAGTGAACTTTTGGTCTACAGTGGAAAGAGTCGAATGTAAGTCTTGATTCGAAAGGATTCCCCTATGGGGTGGCTTGAATCTCTCAAGCTCTAGTGCTCAATGCTGCCATTGCATCAGCTCAACCCTCTGTCTTGACCTACTTTTCTCTTAATTGCCTCTTCTCTGGGTTCTATATCTCAATGTTCAACTATTCCACTCCATGTATTATGTTTCGTTGTTCATGGCTTTTAGCCATTCAAACTCATGCCCGCTTGGTTCCTCTTCTACCTTTGTCGATTCGCCTTCTGCAGCTGCGCTTGGAGTTTCCTGTTTGGTTTCAGCATGAACGCTTAGGGAGTGGTCACGTGTCGTTATCGGAACAGCGCTAGCCTTCTCGTCTATTCATTTCTTCAGTTATGTCATGGATACATTCTTTCTCCACCGTGGCAGTCAAACGAATTCCAAATCCCTTTAGAGCGTGGCTTAATTCCCATTCGATTCCGCTTCTTTTTATCGGGTGCAATCTCAACCGTCTGATCTGGGCTCCTCAAGATCTGACATCATATGCACACTGAGTGTGGTTGACTTGTTCGACTGATAACACACGATCAACAACGGTTTTCTCTCTCCTCCGCTGCCATGCATCGATCGGTGTATGGATTGCTCTGCTCCTATCCAAAACCTCTTACTGTTCAAGGGTGCCCCAATCAAAACTACCAGTTTCCAGGGTGCAGGTCCCACCTTTGTACTTTAGTGCTTTTTGTTTCTCCACTTGCAGTTCTCTGGCTCCCAACATGACCAATGGCTTAAGGCTCCTCGATTTCGGCCCTATTTGCCCAGTGATGCGCGATTAGCGCTAGGCACTAATCGCGCATCGAAAATCAGCTCCTTTTCCTAGTTTGGGGCTCCCAAGGGCTACTTTGACCTCCTACGCAGTCTCCATGGGCCTCGGTCAGTGCGCTTTGACTGAGGTCCTCGTTGTTCCATGCCGGCTGCCATGGCCACTGGTTTAGGGTGCTTTTGATGTTGTTTTGGATTTCATTAGAGATGTGTTTCATCCCGATATAGTCAAGTTTCTTTGACAGTGATTCATGGATCCGATTCGAATCATCAAATTTCCCCATCATGGGGTGGAAATGGACTATTCGAAATCCACCTCCCATTCACTCATACCACAAGGTCATGTGGGAATCCAATTTTCAACCACATTTTTTCAAGATTTGCCATGGAGTTATGCTCCCTATTCACAACCGACTTTCCCAAGAAGCTGAAGTTGACATCCTCCCAGTGGCCATATGATTCCGGGAGGAAACATTTACATATATCAGAGCTTTTGGTAGCATCACTTCCCCCCACATCCTCCCATACTATCTTCAGGATAAATTAATGGCTAGGGAGATAGCTGACCAAATAGCTAGTGAGGAAGGAATGAGCCACACAATGAAAGAGTCAAAAAAGGCCATTTGTTCTGCATTCCTTGTACAATGCAGAGCATTTGAACTACAAGACCTAGGACACGCATTCAAACAAGTAGAGAACATGTTATCTCTGCGACTACCCAGATTCTTTGCATGACAATATGACCTGTTTGGCACTGTCAAGAAATTCACCACTTTGGTGAAAATAAAAGTATTCACTAATGAGGAGGATGTTTTTGATGATATATTTTTGTAGAAAAAACCTTTTCAGAGTTGAAGCATATGGCCCAACTACTTTTTGACCATGAATATCTAGAAAAGTTTTACGGTTACAAAGAAAGAAGGTTGGCAATGGTCCCATTGGATAAATTATTAATTGAACCAATAAGGGAGCCTACTCCAAGTGTGACTATAGAAGGTGACTCCAAAGAAAATTCCAAATCTGATTCTGGGGTAGAATCTCAAGAAAACTCTATCGGGGAGTCACAACAATCATCACAAAATGGCAAAAGCAAAAGCATCGAGGATACGACCCAATCTACACAATATATAGCTGAAGAAGCTTCAGCTAACAAGCAAGTTGAAATACCTACTACCTCTACAGAATGAATAAAACCCATAGTGATTGACATAGAGGTGGAGTGGGATAATTTTAATAAAAGTCTCAATATAGAGGAACATGTGCCAAAGTTGAAAACTCCACAACATAAAAAAAAAAATTCTGGAAATTACAGTGGAGGAAACTGCAAATGAGCAAGAAGTAGAGCATATCCCTGCTACCCCCACCTCCAAAATAATTTTGAGAATTGAAGAAATACCCCCTCTAGATCTATTCTATAGTCCACAACATAAGGTCGTGGTGAAAAGGCAAAGAAAGAAAAGAAAATTGGACTCCATATCTGCTACTACCCTTGAAAATGAACTAATGGAGTTTCTATGGAAGGACTCGCCTGTTGATCCATCTGCCAACGTAACCACACTCTTGTAGTTTATAGGTGCTTACGCTACAGCAAACATAGGCAAATCAACAGAAGTGAAAGTGTTGCTTAGAGAAAAGAAAAATAAAATAATGTCACTTGAGCAACAATTACAATAAGTCAAACCCAACAAGTAGGAGGAGATACAATTGGCCAAGCTTCAACAGGAATTTGTACAGATGCAAATAGCACATTGAATCAGCTTAGCCGAGAAGGAAGCACAGGTGTAGGAAATAATTGATCTACATATATACGATCCAAAAATTGATCAGTTTATTACCGAAGCACTCAAAGTTAATTCCCAGTTGACACATCAAAAAGAATTAATGTGCCAGAATATTTCACACTGGAAATCTTATTTCCAAAACAAGTGATAAAAAAACAACTCAAGTTGTAGAAATGCAACTTGAATATGATTAGATCTTTAAAAAGGTCTCTGATTTCATCAGATGGAAAAATATAGAGGGGGGGAGAAAAGTCGACCTACCCAAGCTAGAAGAATCACATAAGGAAATTATGTTTGCAAGCTGGGATTCTCAGCTTAGTGAAGCAAAAAAGGAAACAACAGATGCGGTGACAACAACAAATATTAGCATAGAAAATATCGATTGGAATTTGCATGGTTCCAATCTAGTGGCAGAGTCCATCCCAAGGTTCCTTTCAAATGCGAAACAACTTGAACAACAATGGAAATAGGCAGTGGAAGAAAAAGTAGAAGTGATAAGGCAAACGACTAGGCTAGACTAGGAGGCATATTGGTAACATTTGGTCAAGCCTCATAGCCAATGGATGACCCTGTGATGCCTAACCGCTTCTGCTGAGAAAATGGCACCAGCACTGATTGATGTCATATTCGATGGATAGTTGAAAGCTGAAGTCAACCATCCTAGACACCTAAAGCCTATAGTGGATATTTGTGATCTAAAGGATCAAAGCCAACATAGTTAGTCACCCTGTTTAGTTTAATTTTGATTTTATTTTTGCATAAATTGAAGCAAGTCGTTTAAACCTCCTCAGCTATCATTGTAATATTCTATTTTTAGTTTTATAGTTTTAGTATTTAAAACCTTCTCATGAATATAGAGAGGGGTCTAGAATTTTATCAGAAACTTTCTTCAAAACATGCACTTCTGTCCCTTTGAGGAAGTTCTGGTGAAATATATGGAACAAGATTTATTTTTATTTAACTTAGCATATTCTACTAAAATTGAACTTTTTTACTCTTAGATAATATTGAATGGATTGAACATAGACTAATATTGCTAAAACACATGAGTAAGACGTATTATAAATGGTACTTTTATCTTGTAATTCTTTTTACTTGTGTATTAAGAAATCATTTCCTTTTTGAATCATTTATGTATGAAAGTCTGATTTTTTTATTATCGTTGTTGCACTTATGTATGATGATGATCTTTATTTTATGCTAAATATATGAATAACTCTTTATGCGATAAATTTCTCACAATTGTTTTGACTAACTTTTTATATGAAATGATTATTGTCAAAACAAATTCACTTCTAATCATAATTGAATGATCTTTATTACCAATTTTTTTTATAGATTATTGTATATTGCATATATCAAGTTTATCCCGGGTATATTATGATTAGATAGTTGTTATAAATTAGACATTAAATGCATTTGTGATTGATTAGCTTAGACTAGATTACCGTTACCTTAAACATTACTCTAAAAACATCACATATCACCCCATTCAGCACAAGCATTAAACAGATTGGGAAATTGGTCCCATTATCCCTAGTCGGAGCCACTAATCCCAACGGAAAAAGAGCTTCCAATCAAGCTCTGGACCAGGTGGTTTTCCACCATGTTGAGCCAACGATTTTCGAAGCTTCAACATTTTGGGGCTAGGATGAGGGCCTGAACTGTGAATGGAAATTAAACCCAAAGTAAGAGGCTATTCTAAGAGTAAAACTTCCTCACCCTCACCTCTAACTTCTCAAAAGTCTTCTAAATCCCCTTATCCTAAGCAAGAAGTTGCACAAGATATTATACAACCCATTACTGAAAACCCAGTCAATCTAGAGCTTTCTTCTCTTACTCAAGCCCCTAAAATTCAATATTTGATTCGCAAAGTACATGGAATTTCACTATCACAAGAAGAATCTGAGACATATGAGGATAGTGTAACTTCTTATCGCACTCCATCTTTGTCGTTATCTAGAGAACAGAGTGAAAAGTTCAGAATACCTTTGCTCGAATTTCCTCTTGAAATTTGAAAGAAAGCTAAGAAGACACCATATGAATCTCACAACGAGGTTTTATCACCATCTTCATCTATCACATCTATACCCTCACAAGATCAATCATCCATCCCACGACTCCAGATTGTGATTCACATAGGTACATGAGCTATATCTTCCTCTACCGAATCACCTTCAAACCCTACTGCAACACCTTCCCCTACCCACATACCATCAATGGCACAAAATCCCCCAAAAAATCCTCCAAGGCCATGGACAAACCCAGGGGCTGTTAAGATGCCTGGTACTTTACATCAATTACCATCACATCCAGAAAAATGGTTGCCCAAATTCAATCTTGATAATGGCCTATCAGCTGAGGAACATATAAATAATTTTATGTTTTCCATTAACTTGAATCAAGTAGAGGAGGAAGATGTAGTTGTATGACTATTCCCATATACTTTGCAGGAAGAAGCAGGATCATGGTACTTTTTGTTACCATCAGGTTCTATTAATAGTTGGGATGCTTTTAAAGAGAATTTTTTAGCAAAGTTTGGAGATGATAGATATACAACTACCTTAATTAATGATCTCTCCAATTTGAAAGCTGAGCCAAGAAAACCTATCAAGGTCTTCAACTCTCACTTCAATAAACTATTGAATAAAATACCAGTGGCATATAAGCCTAGGGATGAGGTCCAAAATGAGTGGTCCATATCTTCTCTTCCATCAAACACAACTACCTTTGTTGATAGAGTTTCCAAACCAACCTTGGCAAAAAATATGAAGAGGCAATAGCTGTAGAAAAATGCATCGTAGTTGTCGAAAAGAGAAACACATTAGAAGAACAGAAATATAAGAAAGTAACCTTCAAAGATGGCTAAGAAGAAACCACCGAAAGATCTTTTTGATCATGAAGCGTTACAAAAAGTCCTCAAAACCATGTCTAATGAAATGGTTTATATTAAGAAATAGGTAGCAGAGACTTCCTATAAAAAAACCTTTCAGAACATTCAAAAGGAATTCCCCTACTGATCTTAAGCCTCCAAATGCCATATCAAATGCCGTGATAGATGAGGAAAAAGTTTCACCTGGCGAAGAACAAACAGATAAGGAGGAAGTAGTAGAGTTACAAGGGATGTGGGGTTTTATACTTCCCAATGAAGAAACTCAAGAAGCCTTACGTGTCACTACCCGAAGTAAAATTCCCATCAAATTTTCACAAAAAAATCCAAAATAGAAGGCTTCAATTCCACCCCCTAGGGATAAAGCAATAGGCAAGAAATCTATACCAAAATCCACTCAGACAACACTTACTCAATTGGATATTTCTCGTTCATCTAAAACATTAATAGTTTCTAATGAAATGGAATATAATATTATTGATGATATGAAGAAAACTAGGGCAAACATTACATTTCATGAGCTTAACAAATTGAAACATCAGCAGAAGCTACTTCTAAAATAACTTAAGGCAGTACCTACTGCAACACTTCCTGCTACCATAATCTCGCAAGTTGCCTAAGATATGGGAAGACCCCCTAATGCTTCTATGAATAAAATAGATCCAACTGATATAGCTTTAATTGGAGGAATATCAAAATCCCACACTCCATCGTTTCTTCTTACTTTTGAAATATTTAACAAAAACTTACACAACTATCTGGTTGATCCAAAGCTTTATCTAACATATTGCCCAAGACAGTTTGTGAGAAGTTGAATATCCAGCCGCCTCAAAAGTCTATTGTATGAATAGTTCATTTAGATCACTCTCAAGTCGAATTCATCAGGGAACTTAATCAAGTAACCATCAGACTTTCATCAAACCCCAAAGTTTTCCAAGTCATCGACATACTTGTAGCTGACATTCCTGAGTTCTATGGTTTAATTCTTAATAGAGACTGGTTAGAAAAACTTCATAGTTATTTTGCAACTGACCGGTCTCACCTATGGCTTCCCTATAACGATAAACCAAATCAAATAAGGGTTGATCGTGAGGAACATCAGAAGTTCATAGTGACAAAATTAAAAGTAGAAAAAGAACCAGTTGCATATAGCAACAATATCATTGGAAATTATTCTGTAGAATCATTTCTAGTGAATTTCAATGCTCATACTTCACCCTTCTTAGAAAACTCTGTTGTCTCTCAAATTGAAAATTTTCACAAATAGACACTTCTAAATGTGTAAATTTTGTAGATAAACCTGTAGTTAAATCTTTATTTTGGAAATTATTTTTTGAAGGATCTAAATTCAATGATGGAGCAGGAGCAGGTTGCATCTTAGTTAGCCCAAAGGGGGAGAAAACTATGCTCATATGTAGAGTTGAATTTGATTGCACCAACAATATTGTTGAATATAAGGCAGTAGTTGAAGGTCACTATAAGGCAGTTGGCCTTAACGTAAAATACCTCCAAGTGTTCGAGGATTCCGAAATTGTCATAAAATAGGTAAGAAACATTAGACATCGTTTATCAGGACACTTGAAACATTATGAGTCATTAGTTCAAGATTATGCCGTCCAATTTACTACGTTTAATATTTCCCCTATCCTAAGACACCAGAATGTTAGTTCCAATCTTCTAGTGAATGTCACTTCCAAGCTTATCCCTCCAGAAGATTATAGCCCATATCGATTCTCCGTCAAATTAATTTATAGGCCTTCCATCCCTGACAATATCACCAACTAGAGATTCTTTAATAACGATCCAGATATCATAAGATTGTTGACCTTAGAAGGCTCATACAATGACCATATAGTTGATGAAGACCAACATGATAACCAACTTAAACAAGAAACGGTCATTAATGCTATACCAAAGTCTGTAGTTAAATTGGAAGATTTATATGACCTTAAAGATAGATTTAAATGATCTACTAATTAAAAACTCCATAGTTCAACTTTGAGATTTGAATTAATCATTTTGGGACTGATTTAAAACCTCATAACATTAACTTAGGTCTAGGTCTTACGTTAGACAAAAAAGCAGCTTTTATAAGTTTGTGAAAAGATATAAGACTATCTTTGCATGGAACTATGAAGATCTCAAGACATACGACACCTCTATCATTTAACACACTATCCCTATGATATTTGATGAAAGACATATTCAACAAAAGTTGAGGAATATCCATTTTAATTTAGAAAATCAAATTAAATCTAAGTTAACTAAACTGCTGAAAGAAAAAATTATTTTTCCTATCAGACACTCCCGATGGGTTTCCAATATTGTCCCAGTCAGGAAAAAGAATGACGATATTTGCATATGTATAGATTTCTGCAACCTCAATAAAGCTTGCCAAAAGGACAATTTCCCACTACCTGCTATGGAATAGACTTTACAATCAGTAGCGGGTTCTAAACTAAAGTCTTTTCTGGATGGATTCTCAGGTTATAACCAAATCTTAGTACATCTAGATGACCAGCTGAAAACTACATTCAGGGCAAAGTGGGGTACTTATGCTTATTAGAAGATGCCATTTGGATAGATTAATGCTGGTGCCACTTTCCAGAGAGCCATGGATATAGCCTTCAAAGGTTTGATGTTAGGTCCCTATAATACTAGTGATTACCCCATTACTATTGTAGTTGTATCCCTTATTAAAATTTTTGTGCCCCTATTGTCCCCATATTTTTATTATTGTGCCCAAAGAATCCCTCTATTGTTGTTTTTGTGCCTTTATATTATTATTATTAGGTCAGATGGGTTATATTGTGACTCCTTAGACTCCTATATATAGAAAGGAGATTTTGTTTTTTGAATCATCAAAG
>APFE030285323.1:34178-49336 GCA_000404065.3 Pinus taeda
GCCTCGTTTGATTCAAATTGTGTAGTTTCAAAATATTTCCAACTCAGGGACATAGTACTAAAATGGGATAAATACCATGAAGAGAAAAGTAAGCATACCAAGTTCCAACAAATGTGGTTGGGCACATTTCAGATTGTGGAACAATTAGGCCAATGAACTTTTCTGCTATAGGATTTATCAGTAAGAGAGAATCCTTACCTATTAATGGACATATCCTAAAGAAATATTTTCCATAGAATATGATCTCTCCTGTTAACTGTATATTATTGCCCGTAGTTAAAAAAAAATTCCTTTAGAAATAATAATACCAATTAAAAAAGCATTCACTTTTGGTTTTACAGAGGATAGTCTCTTTTCAATTTTGACTTTTGACTTGTATAAGTAAAGATTTTTATGAAAGTAATCTTCACATATGAAATTTATAGTTAAGTTTGATTGCTCCTAAATTGACTGTCTTCCTCGTTAACTATCTGATTTTGATGAAGCTTAACTTTAAGAAAGAAATTGAGCCTTTATATCAGTCTAAAAAAGAATCTATACAAAGCAAAGTCTCTCTCCAGAAAAGCATCTCTAAAAACTCTATAACTATCATCTAGAATATCTTAAGGGGCCACTGATCCTCCCCACCTAGTCAATTTTATTTTCTAGAGTGTAATTCTAAAATATACCTAAACTTAAACAATAAGAGGTCTCATCAAGAGTCGGCTTACCATGAACATAAGATTATAACTAAACTGACATTACCAAAACTTCATATCAAAACAGGGTAATGGCTTATGATTATAATAATCACAAGACAAGGGGTCTCATCACGAGTGAGCTTGTTCAATTCACTTACGAATCAAGTGAATGGCATTGCCAATGTTGGTCACCAAACCAATACATTGTCCTTCAGGAAATACAGATGAAACACTAAAGCAACAATTGAATTACTTTAGAAAATAAAGAAAGCAATAAGTATCTTATGAGCTTAGCTTTAAAATTGCATTCTGATTTAAGTGGAATACTGGGTCATTGCTGGTTAAAAGGTCACCCTGTCGAGGCTATGAACATCTGATGGTAGTAGAGGCTCCACCTACGACAACGGAGTAAACCAAAAACTAATATAGGGAGAGACTCATGGATTTTACCTTTAAAAGACCAACTAAAGACTAATGTAGACAATGTTACTTTTTATAAGAAAAGAATAGTCAAAAGAATGGCAATTAGGCATATGATTGTTTTATTACAAAAGCAGTATCTCTTCCCTTATATTCCATATAATTTGTTTTATTTTCAAAACTATATTTATTTTGGAAGTTTTAGAAATTTCAAAAAAACTCTCAGAGATAACTGGTTCTTCCAAGTGAATCGCTAATTGTTGTGGTATTCAACAACCCCCCATTTGTTAATGATAATAGTTAAATGTTACATTAACTAAATGGGGACCCCTTAAAAATTTAATCCAAAAAATAAAACTTAGCATTTAGTCATTTCTTTTATTTTTTTGAATAAAGCAAAGATAACAATCAAAACCTTTTTGTGAACTACTAAAGACTTATGTTTTCATATATAGCATGTTTAAATCCCACCATAGGAACTTTCTAAAAACCTCCAAAATCAAGCAAAGTAATTAAATAAGGGCACCATGATCTAAATTATCATAAAAACTGGCGAAAACAAAAGTCCTTAAGCTTTTTAAGCTTAAGTCTCGCATCACATATCATGACTTATAATAACTCTCTCTTAAAAATGATAGAGCAAGATTTTCGAGTTGCGAAACCATGATGTCGCTTTGACTTTTATCGCATCGCATTTTGGGTATTCAAGAAAACACTTTGCACTTACCATAATCTGATATTGCGAAATGTGATTCATGCCCAAACTGACACCTTAGAATATTAAAAGTAAATATTTCGAGTCCATAAAGTCTATTGCATAGGATAAACCTAGCGATTAACCATACGCGAAACAACTAATTGACAGCTCGCATCCCACATCTCACAGACACATATCATGAGGTAAGAATGCTAAAAGGCACATCTTGCGATATTGTTTCACAAATCACACAATCGTTATCATTGCAGCACAATGGCTTGCCACCCTAGAAGCTTTCATCCCATTTTACAACGCAAACATTTTTTAGCAGTAAAGCTATGGGATAACGAATCATTAGTGGACGTTAGTGGGAAATAACTGCATTTATGTGTGAAAATCCATTTAGCTTGATACGATATCTTGTTACGTGCATTCAAATAATTCTTCTTTTACCACTTTTACAAGATATCTACAATATTTCATTTTTACATTCATCTTTGAGTGTCTGATAGTTGTTGTTCTTCATTTTAGGAAAAACCCGCAAAGTAGAGATTTGAGAACAATGGGGAAGAAAGGCAAGGTTGTTGCCTCTGAGAAGACTGAGATGACTCCCCTATTCACAAATACCACATGTAGCAGAAAGCGAGGAACTTGTACATGGGAGACTATGTACAACATACTAGAGGAGGAACAATCGAGGATTATGGAAACTAATGTTACTGTTGATGGACGAGATTCCTTAGATGCTTCCATGCTAGAGACGACTTGCTCATTTTTGCACTGCATAGCCACTTGACCAAAGATAATACGTTATACCGACATGGTAAAATGGGTTTTCAATGAAGCAAACATCTCGAACAAAGAATTCAAGATGAGAAGGAAAGGAGTCATCGGATCTTTTACCCTAGACGACCTACATGTTATGTACCACATACCAAGCCACATATGATCTACAACAAGAAATTCGTAGAGAAGTTTGCTAAAGAGAATAGTGACCCAACAGATTTCACCTGCACCTGGTCGAATAACGAGGAGAAAATCCAGAAAGACAAAAATGGTATGTACACTACCGCATCTATTTGGCCCCCTTATAGTTTTGTTGTGGCTATGTTATGTAGACTGTTTGGTAGACCTGATAGTACTAAGTTCTCGTTGGAGTGGTTGTCGTTAATAGACACAGTTGTTAACACAACTATAATGAATTGGGCCCAAATCTTGTCAGACAATTTAGCAAAAATAACTATCGAGTATAGAAGGATAATAAGTATTTCTTCAAGGGTTTACCCTCCATTTTTTATGAGTTCCTATGTTAAGGATGTTATTTGTTTTAGTTCAAAGTTCCCCATCATGGGATGGAAATGGACTGTTCAAAATCCACTTCCCATTCACGTGTACCATAAGGTCATGTGGGACTCTAACTTTCAGCCAAATTTTTTCAAGATTTTCCATGGTGTTATGCTCCCTATTCATAAACAACTTTATAATCGAGACGCCCCCAGGTTTTCCCAAGAAGCTGAATTTGACATCCTCCCGTTAGCCAGATGGTTTGGGGAGGAAACATTTACATCTATCAGAGTTTTTGGTATCATCACCTCCCCCCACATCCTCCCATACTATGCTCTGGATAAATTAATGGCTAGGGAGATAGCCTACCAGACAGCTAGTGATGGAGGAATGAGCCATACACTAAAAGAGTCAAAAAAGGACATTTGGCCTACATTTCCTCTAGAGTGCAGAGAATATGCACTACATGACCTGGGACATGCATTCAAAGAAGTAGAGAACATGTTATCTCTATAACTACCCAAATTCCCTGGACGGTAGTATGACCCGTTTAGCACTGTAAATCATTTCACCACATTGGTGAAAATAAAAGTATTCACTAATGAGGAGGATGTTTTTGATGATATATTTCTGCAAAAAGAAAAATTTTCAGAGGTGAAGCATATGGCCCAATTACATTTTGACCATGCAGATCTGGAAAAGTTTTACAGTTACAGAGAAAGAAATTTGGCAATGATCCCATTGGACAAATTATTAATTGAACCAATAAGGGAGCCTACTCCAAAGAAAATTCGAAATCCGATTCTGTGGCAGAGTCTCAAGAAAATCTATTGGGGAATCATGAAAATCATCACAAAATGGAAAAAGCAAAAGCATCGAGGATACGGCCCAATCTACACAATAGATAGCTAAAGAAGCTTCAGCTAGCAAGCAGGTTGAAATCCCTGCTACCTCTGCACAACCAATAAAACCCATGGTGATTGACTTAGAGGCAGAGTGGGATAGCTTTAATAAAAGTCTCAATATAGAGGAACAGGTGCCAGAGTTGCAAACTCCACAACAGAAAACAACTATGGAAATTACAGTGGAAGAAACTACAAATGAAAAAGAAGTAGAGCATATCCCTATTACCCTAGCTCTGAAATAATTCTGAGAATTGAAGAAATACCGCCTTTGGATATATTCTACAGCTGACAACATAAGGCCATCATGAAAAGGAAAAGAAAGAAAAGAAAATTGGACTCCATAGTTGCTACTACCCTTGAAAATGAATTAATGGATGTTCTATGAAAGGACTCGCCAATTGACCCATCTGTTAACCTAACTAGACTCTTGCAATTTGCAGGTGCTTATGCTACAACAAACATAGATAAAGCAACAGAAGTCCAAATGTTGATTAGAGAAAAGTAAAATAAAATAATTTCGCTTGAACAACAATTACAGCAAGTCAAATTCATTGACAGGCAGAGATACAGTTGGTCAAGCTTTAATAGGAATTTGAACAGATGCAAATAGAACATCGAATCATATTAGATGAGAAGGAAGCACGTGTGCAAGAAATAATTGATCTACATGAAGATGATCCAAAAGTTGATCATTTTATTACCAAAGCACTCAGACATAATTCCTAGTTGACACATCAAAAAGAATTACTCCGCCAGAAGATTTCACACTGCAAATATTATGGTGAAACAAGTGATAAATTGACAAGTCAATTCATAGAAATGCGATTTGAATATGATGAGATCTTTAAAAAGGTCTCTGATTTCGTCGCGTAGAAAATTTCATAAGAGGGGAGAAAATCTGACTTTCCCAAGCTAGAAGAATCACATAAGGAAATTATGTTTGCAAGTTGGGATTCTCGACTTAAAGAAGAAGAAAAGGAAACAATAGATGCGACAACATCAACAATTATGATCATATAAAATACCAATGACAATTTGCATGGAGCCAATCTAGTGGTAGAGTCCATCCTAGGGTTCCTTCTAGATCCAAAACAGCTTGAAAAACAATGGAAACAGGCAGCGAAAGAAAAAGCGGAAGTGATAAGGCAAATGAGTAGGCTAGGTGGGGAGGCATATTGGCAAAATTTGGTCAAGCCTCACAGTCAACGGATGACCCTACGACGCCTAACCACTTCTACTGAGAAAATGGCACTGGCACTGACCGATGTCGTATTCGATGGACAGTTGAAAGCTGGATTCAGCCATCCAACATAGCTAAAGCCTATGGTGGATATTTGCGATCTGAAGGATCGAACTTAACTTAGTTAGTCACCCTGTTTACTTTAATTTTGATTTTATTTTTGAATAAATTGAGGCAGGTCATTTAAACCTCCTTAACTATTTTTGTAATAATCTAATTTCAATTTTATAGTTTTAGTATTTAAACCCATCTCATGCATTTAGAGAGGGGTCCAGAATTTTATCAAAAACTCTCTTCAAGGCATGCACTTTTGTCCCTTTGAGGAAGTTCTGGTGAAATATATGGAACAAGATTTATTTATATCTGACTTAGCATCTTCTACTGAAGTTGCACTTTTGTACTCTTAGATGATGTTGAATGGATTGAGGATAGATCAATATTGTTGAAACACATGAGTAAGATGTATTATAAATGGTATTTTTATCTCGTAATCCTTTTTACTTGTGTATTAAGCAATCATTTCTTTTTCGAATTATTTATGTATGAAAGTTTGAATTTTGATTATCATTATTGCACTTATGTATGATGATGATCTTTATTTTATGTTGAGTATATGAATAACTCTTTATGCGATATATTTCTCACAATTGTTTCAGCTAAACTTTTATATTAAACAATTATTGTCAAAACGGATTCACTTCTAATCGTAATTGAATGATCTTTACTACCAATTAATTTTGGAAATTATTGTAGATCACATATATCATGTTTATAATGGGTATATTATAATTAGATAGTTTTTAGAGATTGGAAGTTAAATGCAATTGTGATTGATTAGTTTAGACTAGATTACCGTTAGCTTAAACGTTACTCTAAAAACATCACATATCACCCCATTCAGCACAAGCATTAAACAAATTGCGAAACTGGTCCCATTATTCCTAGTTGGAGCCACTACTCCAAATGAAAAAGGAACTACCAATAAAGGTCCGGACTCGGTGGTTTTCCCCCATGTTGAGGCAACGACTTTCGAGGCTTTAAGAGGTTGGCCCCCAAAAAATCTCATCTACCAATAGAAGCCTTCTACTTGTCCTCATGGTTTGTCCCATCTGACTATCGTACTGCCCATTCATCCTATTAACATCAACGCCACGTCATTGTATCATCTGCATAGTCAACCCTAAAAGTTGACTTCTTAGATTTTTTTTTAAAAAATCAGAATGTGATAAGTTCCTCACAGGATGTCGGAATGAGGCGATTCAAGAGTTGTGTGAATCAGAATGATGAGATCTACAGTTTCACACTAGTTTTGGCAGAATTTCATAAATTTCTTTTTTGAGCATATTTTTTATCCCTTAAATAATCAAAACTATAAAACATTATTCATGGATCTTCTCTAGGCCCTCATTTGTTTGATACCATGTTGAATTATTAGAACCAGCATAAGTAAGGAACTAGCTAGAGAATAATTCCATAAAATTGCAAGATTTGAAAAAAAAATGCAAGAGAGAATGAATTTTGTATCTCAATATTGACATGAGAATCAATACATAAAGAATCTAAGTTACGCTTAAAAGGATGTAAGAAATAAAGATAAATAAGTCTAAGTGTGTTTTATGCTATGCTAATGTGCATGTACACCATGTGCAAGAATGAACACTAACTAAATCTAACTAATGTGCATGTACACCAATAAATTCCAGAAAAGGATATACGAAAAAACCATAAAATAATATCCTAGATAGACTATTGCATATAAAACAGATGTCTGACGGTAAAAAGGGGCATCAAATTCGAGTGGGATGGTAAAACAATACATCAAAATTCAAATTTTAATGAAAGTAGAGACACGAAAGGGTAACCTTGGTCACTGCAAAATTCAAAATTCAAATGGATGTGATGACACAATAATGTTGCATTAATGTCCACTATGTGGTGTAATACATCCATCTACCAAGCTATAATAATTTTCAAATTCTTGATTCATTTTGAAACACTTCACCCTTCAATAACTACTGGAATAGTTTCCACGGTGTATCATGCATACTATATCATGCAGTGATCCATCTACTAAGGGTTTGGTCTTTGTATGGTGGTCATTGTAGATTGTCCACCAAATTTACATAGAAGCTTCTATATTGGCCAGCAAAATTTATAGAGTGAATTTTGAGAACAATATGTGGGCAACAACCAATAATTAATAAGAATTACTTCGATGCAACAATTTTTCTTAAGTATGAAATACTATGGATAAATATGAAACCTAATTGGGTTATGACTCCTTCCTCTTTCACTCCAACATAGGAAAACCAGGAGAGAAAAGTAAACACAATGTATTCTATTTGGATGACATTTAACAACCATGTGAGTAAAAGCGAGATCGAGTAAAAATCATGCTCATCACCTATTTCTACTGTAAATTATGTTATTTTGTTTATAAAGGTAGATATTTCAGAAGAAATAACTATATAAAGTTCAAATTGAAAGCTTTGGGGTTGCTCTTCCTACTAATAACACTTTGATAATGTTATTTGGTAGCATTCTTTGGAGCATTTTCATGAGATCAAAATATTTTAATAATTTCATAGTAATTAATGTCTAAGAATGTTTTCTATGAAAATGATATGTAGATATTTGTTCGAGAGTAATATAGTGAGAACATTATAGGTAGTCAAGAAGTTGTATAGATGGGAAGTAAGAAGTGGTGACAAACTCTTGATTGGGCATGATCATTGTGTGTGGAGTGATGGAAATCATATGTTGAAATAAATTGGATAACTTATTTGAAATTTATTAGAATTTATTATTTGGAACATGCGACGTGATGAGATCACCTAAGCTTGGATAATCTAAAGTGGTGCTCTATGTTAGAGTTGAGAATTATGGGCAGGTTTGAAAGAGGACTAGAATTGGTATTTGATGATATTAAGGAAATCAAGAAACTTCAGAGGTAGCTAGTATTTGTATCATGTGGTGTGGTATACGAATTGATTAACATGTGAGATTAATTCTAAATAGGGGTACAATGCAATCATTCAAAAATATCCATTGTGTAAATCCAAGTGGTAGCATAAGATAGTTAGGTAAGGTCATGGTTTTCACAAGTTTAGAATTGTTATATGGATGGTGATGGAAAGGAAAATATTAACATTGGATGTTCACTTAAAGATAGGAGGGGAAGACGTAGGGTATATGTCTTATTTGTGAAAATGATAGTGAATTCATTTGATTCATAAACTTCCATGGATATTCCACTAGACAATTTGTCACGATAGATCTAATAAAATTATACTTAAAAGTTCCAAAATATAAATTATTACAATTTATATCTCTTTAGATTTATAGATATGTACATTGTTGTTAATAGCACATGCATGCAAATTGAAATTATGTAGAAAATATATAACAAAATAAGAAAAGCTCACAAACATATTTGACACATGATATGACTTCGGAAATCCTTTTAGGAGAAAAACCTAGCTAGAAGGTGAGGTTTCTCTGCTCTCTTTCTCTAAATGTAAATATGGCTACGAGTACAAAGACGTGTGGCTCGTGGCCCATCAGATGCTATAGTGCACAAATCCTCTCTGTGTTATCTACCTCCTATCACTCTTAGCTATTTCGCTTAGTAATGGAACAAATGCACTTGAAAGAATGAAACCCTTTTTCGTATAGTGGTCTCTTTATAATGCAACTAGATAGCCTTCTAGTGGTTAAGTTTGAATACTTCAATTCTTAACTATAGTTACAAGAATCTTCTAGATTCTTCTTCATCATAATCACATAGCTAGCCCCTTTTCCAGAAATAAACAAAGATCTTAAATCATGTGCTTCCACGAAATGAAATTATTTGGATGACATGATGTATTATCGTTATAATCACTAAACCACGACTGAATTGACAAAGCTAAAAATAAAAGTGAGGGAAAGTGTTTCATGATACTGACTATGTAGAAATTATAACACAAGGCCTACCTCCTCCTGGCATATCTCATATCTCATATCTCCCATATAATTTTATTAAGATAATTATGCATTTGTAAAGTAAATCTTTTGAATGATAAAATATTGATTTTAGTGAAGGAAACTAGTTAAATTTTTTTGTCAAATATTTCCCATATAATTTTGCTAAGATAATTATGCATTTATTTATAGATATATAATTTAATTAATAATATAATTAACTATTAACTATTTTGGCGTTTATAACTAAAAATTTTTTATCTAACCATTTTAAATTAATTTATTTATGTATTGTAACATGGTCCCTTACATTTTATTTGAATATTAATAACCAATTTCTATTATTAATAATTAGTAATTAATTATATAATATATATATCTATATATATTATTTATACCCCTTATCATAGTCAAGCTAGCCCTTATCCGGTTAAATCGAACTGTTATCTTTTTAGCCGTTATCTTATCTAGAAAATTGAGTCATGGATACTCTGCCCTATTATTTAATGTGGAAAGTGAGATCTGCTCATTCAACTTGTCTTTACGATGAACCACACTGGTTAGTTCGACAAAAAAAAATTCTATGTAATTTTCGCCAAAAATTCTTCAAAAAATTGATATGGATCATAGAAGTCTCAATTCATTAATTATGCATTTGTAAAATAAAAATTTTGAATAATAAAATATTAATTTTAATGAAAGAAACTAATTAAATTTTTTGGTCAAATATCTAGTTCAGATAATTGTTAGAAATTTCTGAAAAACAGTTCATTGATTCTAGGAAAATGGGCAGGGTGACCTTCCCCGGGATAAAAGTCATATTCAATGTTTCTTCTCCATCTCATATCTCCGATATAATTTTATTCAAATAATTACGCATTTGTAAAGTAAATATTTTGAATAATAAAATATTGATTTTAATAAAGGAAACTAGTTAAATGTTTTGGTCAAATATCTAGTTCGGTCAATTGTTAGAAATTTCTGAGAAGCAATTCATTGATTCTAGGAAAATGGGCAGGGTGACCTTCCCCTGCATAAAAGTCATATTCAATGTTTCTTCTCCAGGTCTGTGGAGGCCAGGAACCTCGGGACTGCTCCCCCTCTGACATAATTTTATTGCTATAGAAATGCATTTTGTAAGGTAAAATTTTTGAAAGAGAAAATAAATGATTTTAATAAAGAAAATAGAGTGACTTTGACCTCAATGTTTTATTTTAAAAAGACGTCGGATAAGTATTTATTAAATATTTATGATTTTAGCTAGTATAATATTCGGGGAGGTTGTTATTTTTTCTGAAAATGTGTTTTTAAATATAAATAAAGATTTACCATAATCTCAAATATTATGTTTAAATTTAACAAACTAAATTTATCATTTTAACCAAGTTTTCAATAATTTTGGTGAAATTTTCTATCATAAAAAATTTGAGAATAATTAATATTATTTTGATATTAATGGAGAAAATGGGTACATTGTTGTAACTTTCTCCCTAGTTTAGGGTTAGTTCCTATAGTTATGGGGTTTGGGTGCAACTTCCTATTTCCTAGTATTGTATTTAATGATGTAATCTTTTGATTGATTAGGGAATAGAGTGAACAAGAGAAATCTCTCAAGTTTTGTGAGTGTAGTCTCCAGGTGCAGGCCACACCTGAGAGCTACATCTCTTTCTTTTCAATTCAGTGCATATTTTATCTTGGTATTAGAGCTCAGATTGAGTGAGTCTGATCTATGTCACCTCTGAAGTGCCTGTAGAAGCTAGCTTGCCTGTGTGGCGGAATTGCCTGTGTGGCTTGAAGTACCTGTGTGGCTGTCTATGTACACGAGAGCTTTGTGCTCGATTGAGCAGGTGGATTGCAGAACACCTGGCTCGAACTCGAATTTTTTTTTTTTTGAGCAGAAATGCCGATTAGATCGATCTGACGGGTATTGTTTTTGTTGTTGTTAAGTAGATTCACAATGAGTAATACGATGGAATCTTACCTTAACGAGTCTGGTAAGCTCAACGGGTCTAACTTCACGAACTGGAAGTTCAAGATCCAGACTCTGCTCGAAGGTGCGAATGCATGGGCTATAGTGACAGGCGACGAGCAAAAGACGACCGCAAACACACAGAAGGAAGACTGGGAAAAACGAGAAAACAAAGCAAAGTCCTGCTGAAGATGTCTGTGAAAGACAATGTTATTGCACACATCAAAGATTGTAAATCGTCCGCGGAGATCTGGACGAAAATCAAGAATCTATATGAGACCCAGAATACAAACAGAGTTTTGGCTCTGAAAAGCAAGCTATTCTCGATGAGGATTGACGAAAGGGAGTCTGCTACTTCATTTGTATCGCGAATTAAGGATGTTAAAGATGGATTGGGGGCCATTGGAGTGGCGGTGGCTGATGAAGATCTTGTTGCAATTACAATGAATGGGATGCGTGATGATTTCCAAACCTTCATCATTGGAGTCTCGGCAAGGGAGAAAGCACCCACGTTCGATGATCTCACTGCGATCTTGCAGCAAGAGGAAGATCGACGACAGAACCTGAATCTGAACCCCCAAAGTGACGATCTCGCGTTGGTGGAAAAATGACGACTATCTAAAGGAAAGCAATCACAACAACAATCAAAGCAAAAAGGAGGAACATCACAGAAGAATCCGCATTCTCATAAAGGTATGCTTGCAAATAATTATGAAAAGAAATGTTATTATTGTGGAAAAATGGGTCATATACAGAGAGATTGTTATTATAAGAAGCAGGCTGATGAGGCAAGGAGGAGACAGGTAAATCCAAAACAAAGAGGATATTTTGTTGAAGAAGAAGACTTTAGTCATGAATTTCGACTGTTCACAGTCGACTGTGCCCTTTTACCATCAAATGAAGATGACATCTGGTATGTCGATTTCGGAGCATCCTCTCACATGACAGGTAATAATGAATTTTTTTACAGTCTTGAAGAAATTAGAAATGGATCAAAAATATATCTAGGGGATGACAATGGATATCAGATTAATGGTCTTGGGGTGATTTCAGTTAAGTTACCAAATGGAAAAATTAGTCACCTTTCAAATGTTTTATATGTACCTGGAATAAAGAAAAACCTGATATCAGTATCCATGATGGCTGATCAAGATATGCATGTCGAATTCTTCAAGACTCACTGTGTGATGAAGGATTGCAGGGATGAAATCGTTGTAACAGGCATGCGAGTTGGAAGCCTATACAGGTTGGATGCAAAAAGTATATCAAAGCAAGCCATGGTTGTAGGAGAGTCGACATCTGAACAACTCTGGCGCCAGATGTTTGGTCATCTGAATCTGCAGGATCTCATGTTGTTACAAAAGAAAGGTATGGTCGAAGGTCTCCCCATCTTTCATAACATTCATAAACTATGATGGTTGTGCCTTAGGAAAGATGCACAGAGAACAGTTCCCTGTGCATGATAGGAGGAGGCAAACAAAAATCTTAGAGCTAGTGCACACTGATGTATGTGGTCCCATGCAGACAAGGTCGCTAGTGGGAGCATACTATTTTTTGTTATCCACTGATGACTGCACTAGGTATTCATGGGTTTATTTTTTAAACAAGAAAATTCAGACTTTCCAATGTTTTATAGAGTTCAAAACCCTGGTGGAAAAACAGTTTGGAAAAAGTATTAAAATTCTCCAATCTGATCAAGGAGGAGAATACAAATTAAAGGAATTCATGAAATACTGCAAAACTCACAGGATTGTTCAGCAATATACAGTGCTGCATACACCACAACAAAACGGAGTTGCAGAGCGTAAAAACAGAACCTTGGTGGAGTGTGCAAGGAGCATGTTGCAAGGTAAGGGTCTATCTAATATTTTTTGGGTAGAAGCAATAAATACTGCAGTATATTTGAAAAATAGAAGTCCTACTAGGTGTCTTGGCTTCAAAACCCCTTTTGAAGCCTTATATGGATTTAAACCAGCAGTAAACCATTTAAGAGTCTTTGGGTCAAAGGCATTTGCACATGTACCAAAAGCTGATAGAAAGAAACTAGACCCTAAGGCAGTTAAATGCATCCTAGTTGGTTATGGCACAGAGTTTAAAGCATACAAATTGTTCAATCCTGAGTCTCATAAGTCATTTGCCAGTAGAGATGTAGTCCTTCATGAACAGGTGCAGGAAAGGGAAGCTGATGTTGGAGATGATTGGCACATTCCATTGCTGTTGGAGGAAAGCAGTGAGGATGAGAGGGAGAAGGAACAGGAGCAGAAAGAAGAAAATGAAGAAGAACAGCAAGAAGGTGAAAAAGCAGGCCCAGTTATTGCAGAGGAAAACAAATTTGGGGTAAGTCCTCCCCTACCAAGGAGGTTAGGTAGGAAGACTCAATTAACATTGAAGTTGAGAAACTATGCTTTGATGTCAAAAGTTTTGAACATTGTAGAACCCTCTAATTATAAAGAAGCTAGTCAATTTAAGGAATGGAGAGATGCAATGGATGAAGAAATGGAATCAATTTTTAGAAGTGATACTTGGGATTTAGTTGAGCTACCTAAGAATAGAACTCCTATAGGATGTAAGTGGTTGTTTAAACCAAAAATGAATGCAGACGGAAGCATAGATAAGTTAAAAGCTAGGTTGGTTGCAAAAGGATATTCACAGAAGGAAGGTATAGATTTTGATGATACTTTTGCACCTATAGCAAAGCTAAATACAATCAGAATGCTCGTTGCTTTAGCTACTAAATATAATTGGGAATTACACCAGCTTGATGTTAAATTTGCATTTTTAAATGGTGATTTAAAAGAAGAAATTTACTTAGTACAGCCAGAAGGATATGTAAAGTAGGGGCAGGAACATCTTGTTTGCAGATTGAAAAAGGCTTTATATGGTTTAAAGCAAGCACCGAGGTCTTGGTATGAAAAATTCGATTCTTTCTTTATAGAGTATGGTTTCCATAGAAGTTTAAATGACCCAAATTTGTATACCAAGTACAATAATCAGGGGCAGATTGTTTTGATTTCTTTGTATGTGGATGACATGATTATAACAAGAAATGCATTTGATTTAATCAAAGGAATCAAAAGGCTTATGGCACGAGTTTTTGGAATGAAGGATATCGGAAGCCTTCACTATTGTTTGGGATTAGAAGTATTCAGAGATACTGGGCAAACTTTTCTTACCCAAGGGAAGTATGCAAGAAATCTGTTAGAAAAGTTTGGGATGAATCAATGTAGATCAACAGCAACACCTTTGCAGCAGAATCTGAAATTGAACAGTGATGATGGCACTAAGGAGGTAGATGCCACAATGTACAGACAACTGGTTGGCAGCCTGATATATCTTACAACAACCAGACCTGACTTGGCATACTCTGTTAGTGTGTTCAGCCATTTTATGGCAAAACCACTTGAAAGTCATTGGAATGCAGCAAAAAGCGTGTTGAGGTATCTTTGTGGTACTGTTCATTTTGGTATTTTATACACTGATGTATTTGATGTTACTCTAGCAGGTTTTTCAGACTCAGACTGGGCAGGTAACCTGGATGATCAAAGGTCCATCACAGGTTATGCATTCAACATAGGTTCCGGGGTCATAGCATGGAGCAGCAAGAAACAGAGTACTATAGCTTTGTCGTCATGTGAAGCTGAGTATCAAGCATTGTGTGTAGCAACATGTGAAGCAATCTGGTTGAGGAGACTTCTCAAAGATACAGGAAAAGAACAGAAACAACCCACTTCTATCAAAAGCGACAACCAGAGCACTATCAAATTAGCATACAATCTAGTGTTTCACAAAAACACCAAGCATATATACACTCAGTTCCATTTTGTTAGAGAGAAAATATAGTCAAATGAAATTGCTATTGAATATTGTAAAACTTGTGACAATGTGGCTGACATTTTTACAAAGCCTCTTGCACGAGTGAAACTTGAATTGTTTAGAAAGATGCTAGGAGTTCAGGAGAACCCTTTCTCCATTAAGGGGGGGGAGTTGAGAATAATTAATA
>APFE030285323.1:56140-87479 GCA_000404065.3 Pinus taeda
GTCAAATAAGCTATAGACAGAGCCTGAAACGAGCCAGGAAGCCTTCAAAATGCTCTTGTTATACAATTGCAAAGTAGATAAATGCTCTTTTAGTCAATCTCTGGTGTAGTTGTCTTTTGATTATTTTTGTGCAAAGATCTTCTAACTGTCTTGCAAGTGTTGATGCTTACCAGGTTGCTTGAATAAGAAGGGGTTTTTGTTTGACAATTGGAAAAGCTTGTCATTTGATTGAAAGTTTTTATTTGGGACACATAGTAGGAGGAGGTGCTTTGAGGATTGATCCTGCTAAGATTGAGGCTATAGTGAAGTGGCCTACTCCCAAATCCATAACAGAGGTAAGAAGATTTTTGGGTGCAGCTCAATATTGGAGGAATTTCATCTCTAACTTCTCTTCTATAGCAGCTCTTATGCATGCAGTGACAAGTGTGAAACGTGCTTTCCAATGGGGAGGCAAGCAGCAAAAAAGCTTTTGAATCTTTGAAAGAGAAGCTCATTCTTTTCTTATTGCTGGCCAGTTTGGTGAAAGCAAAACAGTTGCACATCTACAGAGTGACAGGGATTCCAGATTTGTGGGGAATTTTTGGTCCAACCTATGGGAGATGATGGACACCAAGTTGAAGAAAAGTATTGCTTTCCATCCGCAACAGATGGATAAACTGAAGTTGTGAACAGAACCATTGTGCACCTCTTGAGAGGATATTGCAGCAAGCATCTCAAGCTTTAGGATGAACATTTGCACTACATACAACATGCTTACAACCGTTCCAAGCACTCTTCCACAAACACCTCACCGTTTGAAGCTTGTTTTGGTTACTTGCCAAAATCGCCTCTTGATTTCATTCTTGAGAAAGACGTCACCATTGAGGGACATAGTGATGTTGACAAAGCTTGTTCATTCATTGAAAGAATTCAGCAAATACATCAGCGAATTCAAGAAGAGCTTGAGAAAATTCAAGGCAAGTACAAGGAAAGACACGACAAGCATAGAGTCGATCACAAGTTTCAAGAAGGGGATGAGGTATGGCTGTACATCAGTAAAGAAAGGATGCAAGGAGAAGGTAAAAAGCTGAAGCCTATTTGTTATGGTCCATTCAAAATCCTCAAGAAGGTTGGAAATAATGCTTTTCAATTAGATTTGCCTTCCTACATGCAAATGTATTCTGTTGTTAAAGTGGAGAACTTACGTTTGTATGAACCTCCTTTGATCGCTGATCATGAAAGCGATGTTCAGCTGCCATATATAGAAGATTTCTCACCAGAATATTTAGATGAGCTGAAAGAAGATACAATCCTTAACAGAAGGACACGCACTTCAAGGAGGGGCAATGTAGATTATTGTTCGGGTTGGTCTCAAAGGCAGCAAACCGAACAAGGCAAGGTGGATGGAGGTCGACAGAGTGAGGGAGTTGTACCCTCACCTCTTTAACAGTTAGTTGAAGGCTTTTGGGGTCCAAAAGCTTCCCAATGGGGAGGTAAGATCAGGGGCTCATGTCCCAAGCGTCGAAAAATGCTCAAAAATGAAAGTGCTTAGAATTGGCTCAAACCTAAACGACTGGATAGAGCTCTTCCTCTTGATTCTGGCGCCGCAAACGGTTTGACAAATTGTCGCCGTATGTGAAAGTTATGGCAAAAACAAAATCGCCCAATGACCCTTAATTTTTGAATTTAAAAAAAATAAAATTAAAAAAGAATATTCCATAGAATATTCCTAGGAATATTCTAAGGAATATTCCTTCTAAACAGCAAATCAGAGGCTGCCACGTGGCAACCCCGGAGGCCTCCACGTGGCCCCAAGCTAACATAGGCAAGTATGGGTGCGTTTTTTTTAAAGTGGTTGGAGGGCTTGAGAATCGAACCCCTGGCCTCCATTCAAATACTCCACAACTTTACCGTTACACCATGGCCATATCTATTGAAACGTTAACGGAAAATTTAGCATTTGAAGTTTAAAAGGCGCAGGGCAGGAAATGTTGGGGGGCCAGCCCTCCCATTCATATGACCATGCCCCGTGAACCAGGTGCCATAACCAAACAGCTAGCACGAATTCCAAGGATAACCGCCGAGCCAGCCAACGTGATCACATGTGGATTTGGTGGGCAGTTAAGTTTCAGTTGGCGGATTTTTTGGCGGAGCGCCAAATTTGGCGGTCCCACCATAATTGGCAGAGCTCCACTAAAGTTAGCTAGAGTCTTTTTAGGGGAAACTGGCAGTTTTCATTAAATGGCCATAACTTTGGCTAGGAAAGGTGGTTTTGGACGAATTGTTTTTTGATTTTGGGTATTTTTGACGTGCTGAAGCCATTGGCACAGGTATTTTTGCCATCGGAGGTCATTTGCACAGGTTTTGGAGCCGTGGAAGTTCTAGGAGCCACTAGGGCCCAGTATTGTGAGAACTGTTTCAGGTTGCAGGTATCCATTGGAGGTGAACCAGCAGTCAATCCTGAAGGATTCATGTGTTCTGAATCCGATTTTACAGTCCATTTCACCTGTAGAGACTTCTATTCAGCTGTAATTTCATTTTGAGCATTTAATCAAAATGAGGGCTGACCCATTTGGGAGCCTTGGACCCAGTAGACGTAGCCCAGGAGGGGTGAACTGCTTCATCAACTTCTTTTGCATCTGTGGTTGATTTATTTTGCAGAAAAAATTCATTTTGATGTGTTAAACAATCAAAGGAAATATTTCTACTATGCTTGAAAGGATCATGAACAGCTGAAAACTTCATTTGTTTCTTTACTGCAAGACATGGGAATGTTTTAAACATGTTTAATACTGAATTGAATACCTTGCAAACCTTTTTCAAGTAGTTTAAAATTCAGATTAGTAGTAGTGGGATCAATACGAATATGCTCATGTAGGAGTTTCATCATGTTCTTGAGAACACCCACACATTTCTAAGTGGCTAGCTTTGGCATCTCCTATACTACCATCTTGGACACAACATCAACATGATAAGAGCAAGCAATAATAATGTGCACACATTCTTAAGAGTGTGTGTGTATTGTTAAGAATATACACACACTCTTAGAAATGCATATTTGTTCCTATTAGGATTCATTCCTAAGTTCCGATGGCTTTATTTTCCGTAGACAACTAAGAAAATGAAAATGTGACACATTTTTTTAGGATTATTGAGGAAATTGAAGAGATATTGAGAGGGTAAAATGATGAAAATCCTCTCTAACTCTACAAATTTGAACTTCAAGGAATTCCATGTAAGAATATTAATTGAGATTCACTGTATTTTTATTTTGTTTTATTTCGAATTTTGTTTGAGAAAGACAAAAAGACCAACTAAAGGTATGTGATATTTTATGTACTTCATATACTAAAATCCATTTATCTTTTGTTTTGACATACCCTTTGAGATCAATTCTTCTATCTTGATTTTTGGTTTCCTTTCCTTCCTCATGCCCTAAGCATATTTGTCACATACCTCCTTGACACAATACTAATAACCGCCTACTATGCTCCAATCACTAAATTTAATTTCGATTAAATTTATATTCAGTAGTTGTCACATAAGTATCCAATCATATTATAAACAAGGATAACACATGCAATTATACTGATATGCTTAAAGGTGCAAAAAAATAAAGAGTAAGGAGTCAACATACATAATATCCTATGCAATTGAAGCAAACCAGATTAGCTAAAATATTATCCCTTGTAAAATTGAGCATTACCACCCAACCTAGATATGACTTCCTCTATTTCACCCCTAAGCTGAGAGTTCTTGCGATGGCTCAACTACACCTTGTTGATCTCTTCAATAGATATTTAATTCCCTCTTTCATGGTATGGTTTCCTTTAGCGGTGCCTCGATTTTATAGATCCCTTTTATCCATTTGCCTAGGCTATTCCTAAAAAATCTCGCCTTTCTCTCCTGCTAGGCTTTTCCCATAAAAGCTTTCCTTTCTCTCTTACAAGGCTTTTATGACTTTTCCCATAAAATCTTTCCTTCTCTCCTGCAAGGCTTTTATTTTTTATTAAACTTACCATATTTCTTAGCTAAATAACTTAATGTATATGTATCTCCCATTCCATTAAGCTTATCTAGAATTTAATCTATAAGTCTTATCATGAAAGAATTATCCTTTCCCATTCACCAATGGGATTTCATTTGGAAAGAATCTCATCTCTTGGTGTTCCGTTTTCCAAGCGATTAAATTGTCTTTATTTATTTAATAATAAAGAATTTACTTTCATTGTTAGACCTCAGACCTAGATTTTTTGTTACAGCTTAGTCTTGGCTTAGGTTTGACATGATAGCAACAAGGTGTTACATACAACGGAGGGGTGTTACATACTCCCCCCCTTAAACTTACATCTTCCTCAGTGTATTACTGCATCTTATAATTGGTTTCCTCATTTACAGGTAGCTTTCTCTGAAATTACAGGTTCTCATGGCTTTGCCACCTTAATCAGATCTTCTGATATATAGGTTACAAAGGAGTTCTACCCACAAATCTCATTCAATTGATACCTACAACATTTCTTTCAATCAATTTTGTGAGAGACTTCAGATGCCCTGGAAAGCTCAATTTTGTTTACCACAGTTAATGTCATAACTAAATATCATAATACTACTATTTGAGTAACTATGGGTTAATGTTTCTTGCCATTTAACCATTATTCCTCATTTTCAATTTCACTATATTTAAATAATAGAAGGAAATGCATGCTATTCTAATGCATTTGTGTTCTTGCTGAACAATTTCTTCTTGCAGTCTCCTTGCATTAGTCACAACAAGTCAGACTCACATATTTGACCAAATTAACATGTATAGAAATATCATATCATGTTATCTCAAAACATAACCATAAAAATCATAAATCACATGCAATCATCATAGACCAGAATCATAAATCACATGCATACTAAAACTGAAATAAAATGATGATACTTATTCTTTAATTAATCCTTAAATTCCACCTTTTTCTTTATTCTATACACACTCTGGATAGGTTGCAACACTAGACAACCACATAATGTCTGCTTCTCAACCATGTGCACATACACATAGTGAACATCACACACATACAACTATACATGTCATCCAAAATCATGCAATACCTGCATCCACACCAGTACCATATGTACCACATGTACATAGTACTACCTGTATAATGTGTACACAATACTAAACGTCTAGCATCATATACATGACATGTACATTATAAAAAAAAATTCAAGCAATGTTATTATTATTAATATAGCATCAAGTCAATGCCAAAAATTCCTTTAATTATTTATTCACACTACTTCCAACTAAGTCCAGTCAACCATGCTCAGTTTTTCAATTGGAGAATAGAGAATTAATGGACATGTTCAACTTCTGCAACCAAAGCATTCATGTCAAAGTATTTAACTACTTTTATTGAGATAATCTAGTTCATATATATTTTGGTTGCAGGAAAATTTCATCCATGAGATAAAATGATAACTCAAAGGTAAGAAATTTATAATACATCTTCACAATACCAATAAATTTGGGTTTCTGGATTGACTCTCTCACTAGAAAAGGTCATAATAACACTGAAATATGACCTATGCCCCATCATAAAGCAAGCTATTGACTATGTTAGTTAGTATAGTATGGACTTCCATGTTATATTTGAAGTTTACTAACAACCTTTACCTTGTCTTTTGCCACAAAAATAATTGATTGGTATTCAAAAGTACCTTACCCATAGTTGAGTTATACGAGATGATTTCATTCCCTTGCAATGGTTCCTTTTCATGAATTCATGTTTTCTATTTCTAACCCTATTCCATGCCTGGTTGGACGGTGACCTTATCAAATAATGAGTATGTATGTACATACATCTAGACATAAATCATAAATGAAGGTTAGAATGTTCTCAATTCCATACCCTCTACGATTTTAGGCACCATGTGTAACAAGGTGTGAACCTAGGTCATTTACATGTTGACACCCCACCTTATCACTACATCATGACTTGGTAGAATATAAGTCATTTCTTGGAACAAATTCCAAAGTAGTTTATGCAAAAATTATTACGTTGTCACATTCACAACCAGACAACATTATCAATGCAGTCTCACACATAAACTTCTCTAATATTGCTTGGTAGGAAATAATCATACAAAATATGCATCCCATATTGTACGATTGTGCATTAATTTGAATAGCTTGCTAGATATATTTTATCGAAACCAATTTATTTTGTGCACCATAATCAAGATTACCAATACCACCTAGCCATCCAATATCGTTGAAGCATCATATTTATTTAACAACAGGCTATTGCATGGTTTGTTATCTTGTTTCTTCGTCACCTATAACCTTTATATGTTACACCATACTTGATACATGCATTATTTTACTACTAGAATAAGATCCTTAGACCATCATAAGCTGTAATAATACAAAGCCTTTTGCTTTACCAAAAAATTGTTAATTAATTCAGACAAGTCATGTTCCGAATCTAGTGTGCAATTATTGTTAGTCATTAGGATTCTCTGAGTTGCTTTATTTCTAGCTTCGAATGCATCCAACAGCACCATATCTAATCTATCTTTCATTTCAGTTCTCATAAATCATGTATAATTTGTTTAAATATATTAGAATTATAAAAATCATTTCAGTCTTATCAACTCCTACAAGAAGTACATTCATAAGATTTGCAATCATTCTATTGGAAGTATCTTCTTCTTGTTGTAGATTTGAAAGGTTCCTATTTGTGAGATATTAATAACAAAAACCTATCCATATCTGGATTGATATGCACATCAAGGTTTTGGAGTTGAGGTTGCATACTTTGGGTTGTAATAATTGACACATTAGAATTTGAGTGAACTTGAGAATGTGCCCTCAAGCTTGTATTTAATAATGTCTTACTACTATTAATCGAAAAGCACTAGGAGTTTCTTTTACACTCCCATCATGTATTTATTCTAGATGTACTTTTGGGTGCCAGACCCATTGGTTTATCTATTAGAGTCATAAAATTATTAATGTATGATGTCTTCTTCAACCTCTATACAGTGAGTTGTATTACATGTGTTCATACACTTTACAACTCTAACCCCAATTCAATCTAGATTGGAAATATAAATTGTGTCTCTTGCATATTTTAATTACAACTATTAGGATATTTCTTTATGAAAAAATAAACCTATAAGTTTCAAACTATTCATATCAAATTAAATATGCATATTGCTACTAAATATCTTAATAATGACCTGGTAAGTTTTAGTTCCCTTCAACACTGTATATTTGCAGCATTTCCTTAATAAGGGTGAATTAAACGGTTCTACTAGTGGAAAAACCACAACTAAAATGAACTTCATCATCACATGTAGATAAGCTAATTAACACAAAATAATAAATTGAAAGACAATTTAAAATAACTAAAATACCTAGTCTAATATCCTGTCTTTCATGAGTTTAATGATCTTTCATGGAAAACTTCATGAATAGATACAAATAAGGAAAACCTTTAGAATCTTTTCTACGATGAAAACAAAGTAGTTAACCATGAACTTTTGATACTATTAATAGAATGTCATGAACTTATTTCCAGTGATTTATATATATATTCCATTTATATACTTGTATTTTAATATTTCCTCATGTCAACCATGATCTATGGAAAGAGCACTTATCATTTTATCTATTTGTGTTTGCTAGTTACCTCATAGGAGTTCAACATTTCTTCCCTTTATATTTCAAACTTTCTTAAGATATTTATAAGTATAAAAGTTATTCCATTAAGCTATGTGCTTGGATAGATTACGCATAGCAATCGTACAACTCATAATGTAATCCTAATATGAGCAAAGTAATATGATGACAATATGGAAGAAAAGACCTAATGGCATAGGATTAAAACTTTCCTTATCCACCATTACTTCTTTCAACACTTGCATTCATATTTATAAGCCATGATGACCATATGACTAAAATCCATCATCCAAACTTTGAATACACTAATCATACTTTAAAACATTACAAATTTGTTCATTCATCAAGCTCGACTATAACCATCTAAAATTAAACCAATTTTAAATCATGGTATTTAGTGAAAATCTGAGCTATCCATTTGTGAAAACACACAAATGCAACGCATCGCAAGCACATAATAAGGCATAAATGCATGTAAACACACAAATGAGTTTGCACGTTATCCTATTTCATCCACAATACTCTTCGTATGCAAACAAGAAAGGATGAACATGCAACCTTCAAAGCTTAATGAAAATCAAACAACATTGAGGAGAAAATAGCAGAAGGTATTCATATTCTTATGGGATGCTTTATGTATATATAAAAGAATAGCTTATATAACAATATACACACATGTATAATTTAATTAGTGCATCCTTATCCCTACCATTTTGGCTAGTGACACCAACGAAAATCATTGAAATTCGGACTCGTAAGAAGAGACCTCTTACCTAAGGAGGAACTATGATGGCTTTTGAATGATTGAAATAGATACATCCCTATGCTCATAAAACCTCTAGTTATGGAAATAGCCTACATATCCAGTGTCTTGAGTGTTTCCTATGACATCATTGTGAGCATTGGCAGCTGCTTCGCCGAGCATCATCTAGAATGTGAGGCTCCACTCATGTCTTAGACTTTCCCACTGGGAGCGCCAAATGTTCTACAAATCATAGATCTTCTCTTTTGAGCTTGCATTTTTTGTTAAGGTTGGCCTGGAGAATTTCCTTAGTTTCCATTACTAAAATACAAAAGAACCTCGCTATTTGTCCCTCTATAGTGGATAAAACATAATAGAAGTGTATAATTTTTCTGTAATCTCATTAGTAAATGCCCAATTTGTTAGTGGATAGTGTACATTGTGCGGCCATATCTTGCCGCAAGCCATATTTCTGTCTCAAATACAACACTAGTAGCAATAACTTTGTCACCAACTATAACCATTTTGGTCTTTTCAGCATTGCCGCCAGGAGCAATAAGATCAATGTAAGTGCCATGATCAGAGCCCTTATAAAACTTGAGGCCGATGGGCTTCTCCACCACCACCTCATACTCCTCTACTTGCATCTTGGTTGGACTTGATCCTGATTCCTCTCCCTGTCCTACTCCCTCCTCGTTGGATACTAGGTGTTGTTTGTTTCGCTGGTGGTGGCAGTGGCGTGCCATAAAATTCACCTCACAGAAGGAGTGCAATCATTCGTGGCCCTACTTGTGGCTGCAATTTCCTTTGAACTTGTTGTTCTAGTGGACGTGGATGAGAATGAAAGAAGGGGAGACAAATTGAATCTATGACCATCTCTGTGAATTGAGAGGGCATGAGAAAGTAGTGAGGCTCTGACAGCCAACATGATCGGCAACAATCTTACATGTGACCTTGGCCAAATGTCATGAAACAAGATTTCTTATTACTCGTCTCTGCACTGCAATTGCAAATTTCTATATGCAGGCAGACAAACTACATGGGAGGTTGTGTATACAAGGCTACCTATTCAGAAAATGTGAGACTAATAGCCAGCTTTAGCTTTGGTATGTATGAGCTACCTGTTGAAGAATTCTAAAGAAGAAGACCCCCAATATGGTTCCAACACAGAATAAGATGAAACTCAATGGGTACGGGTAGTATTTATATTGAATAACTTCCAATTTATCTAGTGGTTAAACAATCGAGCAAACACCATATACGCATAACCTCCATGCAAGGAGAAGATGATATTAACGATACTTTCTCAATGTGACTTGTCCACATGCATGTAAGGATAAAAACTATAAAAAATAAATTCTTTTATGGGTGTGACAATAAGGATAACCATATACCAACTGAACGCTTTTGTTGGAAACTCAGTAAGCAATCAAACACCTCCAAATCAATGGATAAGGCAAGTAGAAAGGTGGCAGTGTGGATCGAAAGGGAAACAACAGTCATAGATGGGATTTTATATGTTAACCAAATCAGAAAGGGAATGTTGTGTTTTAATTTAACCCATAAAACATGCTCCCTAAAGCGGTAATAATAGAGCTTGCCATAGATCTCAATGGTGTGGCTTTTTTATATGGTTTTGAAGCTATATGACTAGCAATACTTCAGTTCAAGGGCAATTTGCAAAGAGGCAATGGTCGTAGAAGGCATGAATGTCTATCAAATAGAGAAATAGGTTGGTAACCCCATAATCATGGATGTCTTTGCTAGAGTCACATGATTTCTTAGCTAATTGATCTGGTGTGGAATGACACCTCTTTGAGCCAATAAGCACAACAGAGCAAAGTGAATGTTAAATTGATTTTCATCGAATCATTGCTAAAATTCAAATCATATTGCCTGGGTCCCGAAACCCTGCCACCCTCTATATAGAAGAGTATGATTTCAGGGTCAACCACATGGAAGAATTTCCATGGATCATGCCATATAAACAACAATGATGTGTTTTCTTTTTACTAAACATATTTTGAACCAGCTAATATTTGGTTGCAACCTCCATTGATAAACGATTTCGTTCGTCCTATATATATTTTAAACATACTGTATCCTACCAACATACTATTTCACGATTTTCCGAATCTAGAGTCACCTAGATATGCTTACCAAATAATACAAGGTAGACATACATGAAATATTGTGAGTACTTCCTAATGCAAGAAACTTATCTGCTTGTATATCACCTACTTCAACAACATTTTGAATTATGATGTTTATATCCATCTAACCAAATAGCTCGCAAAAAATCTCGTTGTATGAATGTTATATTCACCAATTGTATTTAAGGCTTTGTAGACCCCAGAGAATATCCAATGGTATATATGGGCCATTGATATTGTATATCACTTTTTTACTTGTTAGTACTCTTAATCAATTTACTTAAACCAGTTTGTGGTCTTGAGACTACATGGAGGAACACGATGTTCATTATTCATATTGAATGATCACTGTGACACATTTTTAGCAAATAATCTGTCATCCTTTGGGTTTAGTAAATTTCTGCAACCAAGTACACTAATGTCCTTTATAGCTTGAAATTAGTTGATGAGATTTAAATGGGGGAATTTCCTCACTATTAGTTAAAATCTTTGGTAAAAAAGGAGCATTTATATTATGAATATTTGTAACCAATCCTAGCCTTCATAGGTGAGTATTTTTTGTAGTGATTCTTAATATACCAGGTGCTCATGCCCTTGAAATTACTTCTTGGGTTTGAGCCAATAAAATTTTAGTTTCTCTCTATGATTTATGGAGTAAATGTCTTTATTATAAGTCAAAAGTTCTTTTCACCCAACCATCTTCCCTCATATTCATTATAAGTCTAATATCTTAAAAATTAAATGGAATTATACCATACTCAAGTAGGTTCATAATAATACTAATCCAGTAACCCTTACCATACCCTTGAATCTATCTATTTACCGTAAAGACGATTGTGGATATAAGCTAATATATGTGATTACTATGGTGGCAATAATCATCCACACTAGGTTACCTATATATCTAAGTTCTTATTCAAGTGTTTGATTGAATACCTTAATGTTCCTTAATTTACTTTAACAAATTGCATGCATAGCCATAAATAACAACTATGCACATCTACACATAAAACCTACATAACAATTATTCTATACTATAATCATATTATCAAATCTCAAGTAAATAAGAAATCTTACACATGTGGGTTGGCCTGTAGGCCACAATTTTTGAACTTAGAGCTCCGATACCATTTTTCACATACCTCCTTAACACAATACTAAAAACCACCTACTATGCTCCAATCAATAAATACTTCGATTAAATTTATATTTAGTAGTTGTCACATGCATAAGTATTCAATCATCTTATAAACAAGGATAACACATGAAATTATACTCCTATTCTTAAAGTTACGATACCATAGAGATTAAGGATTCAACATCTAGAACATTTTATGCAATTGAAGAAGACAAGATTAGCTGAAAGAATGTCACTTGGAAAATTGAGCACTGCCACCCAACCTAGAACTCACTTCCTCCACTTTACCCCCGAGCCAAGAGTTATTTCCATGGATTAATTTCCCCTTGTTGATGTCTTCAATGGTTATTTAATTCCCTCTTTCATGATATGGTTCCCTTTAACGACATCCCACTTTTATGGATCCTTTTTATCCATTTTCCTAGGCATTTCCCATAAAAGCTTGCCTTCATCTCCTACAAGGATTTTATGTCTTTTACCATAAAAGCTTAATGCCTTTCTCTCATGTAAGGCTTTTACTTTTTTCATTAAACTTAGCATCTTTCTCGATCTAAGTAACTTAATGATATTTATCTCCCATTTCATTAAGCTTATCTATAATTTGATCGAGAAGTCTTATCATGATGGAATTATCCATTCTCATTCACCAATGGGATTTCATTTGGAAGGAACCTGATATCTTGGTGTCTCATTTTCCAAGCGATTAAATTATCTTTATTTCTTTAATAATAAAGTATTTACTTTCATTGTTACACCTTAGACCTAGGTTTTATGTTACAACTCAGTCTTAGCTTAGGTCCGACAAGATAACAATAGGATGTTACATACAACAAAGGGGTGTTAAATATTAATTCCAATATTATATATATTCATAAACGGATGAGTTCCTCCTCCCATAATGGTATTTTTGTTGTATGGGCATGTGAATTTTAGATGACCATGTGAGTGAAAACGAGTGTCTTGATAAGAAATATTTTAATATTTGATGGTTTTCATGAAATGATTATCTACTACCAAAATTTGTATACATTTAGTAGTGCTAGTAAATCATCCATTTTAACACAAATAACTACTACATAGGATTTCTTCTAGTTTTCTATCACTAGATATAATCTCTCAATAGCTAATGTTGTATAGGTTTGGTCAAGCTCATCGTAAGCATAGTGCATATTTTTCTTTTCTTCACACAAAAGTTGTCAATAATTTTGTTTGGAATAATAAAACAATCTTAAGATAAGCTATAACTTGTATTTTCTTGATTAATTTTATGTATGAACTTGGAGAAAATAGACCTTGTCAATATCACAAAACCAAAAAGTGGGATTTTAATAGTAAGGATTGTAATCATATATTCATTCAATTTTCTGCATCATCAATTCCTTGCTATGTTCATTCTTCTTTCCCTAATTTTATGCATCTCTATCACACTCTTTCATTTTATTCCTTTTTTGGTAAACATTGACATTCTCAATAATTTGCATCAAATATTTGAGAATCCTCCTTACATCTTTCCATTTCTATTAATGCAACCCCAAGAGTAGTGAGGTGCATCCTTTATAACCTTAATGCTTGGATCAACATGTTTTATGCTTCAATGAGGTTATTATGTAAAATATGGAGAAGATAACATAATTCATAATATCATGAGATCTATGAAATAAGGATTATGCTATAAATTCATTTTGTCGTGCATATTTGCATGGCTTAAAAGTTAAAATAAACAATCAATGTCCTCAATAAGAGTAAGAATTGAATAACTAGTGATCTTGATGAGTAATTGCATCTCAGTTTTTGTTTTTATTGACCTTTTGGATTATAGATTTATTATCCTACATAGTAAGAAGTAGATGGAGTCATTCTATATTTTCATGTTTTTAGAGGATAATGAAGAAAGGCTTAGAAAATATAATTCGTACTTTTTTGTCTTAGGTGTTATGGCTTCTAAGTTAAGAAGTTTGTTCCTATTTTTCAGGATTTGTTTAGATCTAGATGTTGGTTGAGATATTCTCTTAACCAAATGAATAAGTCCACCATAATTTCCTTATTTTGAAACAACATTACAAGTATTTATATATAACATTAGAGAAACGATAGACATATTTTTTTAATAAAATATTTACTATCAGTAAAATTAAATTGATATCAAAGATCAGTAAAATTAAATTGGTATCAAAGCTGGGCTAGGCGGACTACCTCGTGGGAGGTGCACGGGCATATGCAAATAGTGTTTGTGTGATGATTTTGTGTTGTGAAGTTAATCCTTGATTTTTTTTTGGTTTGTTTGTCCATCAGTTTGTTTGTTTTTGTTTTTCTGATTGATTGGCATCTATTAAGAGAACATTTTATTTCTGTTTTTTTGTGATTGATTGACTTCTATTAAGAGAACGTTACAAGAGAGTGTCATATGTTTTCAAGAGTCAGTCTAGTGATCTGTGGGGATTTGCGGGTCATGCAGATACCTGACTGAGAAACGGTGGTCGTGATACGACGAAGCCTCGTATATGACAGAGGTCCATTTAGTTTGACTTCCTCACGGGAGAGCCCAAGGACATGGAGAGTGACGTCTGGTCAGGTGTAACATACTGTAATTCACCGATTAGATGCGACGTAGTGCAATTTAGTGATCAGAGATCTAGGGGTTCAACTCTGGCTAGAATTTATGGCAAATAAATGAATGTAGACGTCATATGAGGGGTTCAACTTTGTGAGGGCTAACCAGGTTGCTATAGGGCATTAAATGCTTTGGTACATGCACGCTGTATAACAATATAACACACTGCCTTGGTGACTACATAAATTGAAAATAAAAGCAATATGTTATATTGTTATACAGCATGCATGTACTAGAGCATTTAATGCCCTATGACAGGTTGGTTAGCCCTTGCCGTTCAACTCTGGATGGCAAATAAATAAATAGAGACATCATAAGTGCATGCCTCTGGCTGACTTGCACAATGTGGAATAGTCCCTTTTGGAAAGTTATGCCTAATTATCTACATAGATTCGGGTATGTGTAAAAGAAAAGCATACTTGTAGACCTGATCTGTTGAGATGCACTCCTATCAGATTTGGTTCCTAGATGGGAGGTGAAGCAGATGAAAATCCAAATGTGCAGTGACGAGCTGGGCAAATTTGCATGCGAAATATTATACATAAAAATAATATGAATAGCAGCATTAGTAAAACGCGTTTCATCAGACTGACGATAGGCTGCATGCAAAGCATTCAGTCTCCCGTGGTCCAGCGTCACGCAACTTACACCAGGTACAAATATGCAACGATGAAGTATTCCAGCTATCTATGCAACAATGAAGTATTCCAGCTATCCGTTTCAGAGTTCCTAGTGAGAGAACTCTGAAATACTATAGTGATTCCTTTGAGTTTGGTCACAATATGTAAATGCGAGTTGTTAGAATTGATCACTCTAGCACTTGCAAAGTGAATATTCAATAAGCATCAAGTATGCGTCTAGAGAAAGAAGACCATGTATGTAATCTGTAGAGATCTTTGAATTGGAAAATAGTATTTGTTGTAGCTTATATTGGATGGATGATGGATAAATGTAGGTAAAATTATATGTAGAATTATAACAGATTCATGGTGATGGTGTATTATGTGTAATAATATTTATTAGTAAACAAGTTTTTGATGTTTTGTAATGTTTTTTCAGAAATTTGTAACAGTATATTGTATCTGAGTTAATTTTTCTGACTAGAACAAAAGCCTCAAACAACTTTTTTTCATGCTAAGCCTAGGGTCTCAAATTTCAATAAGTCTTGGATGCCTCTTCAAGGCTCTATAGTTCCCTTTGATATTTCCTTGCCCAATGCTTATCATAGTAATCCAATATGCTTCAATTCATGACCCTCACTCATCAAATAAGTTCCAAAGATCTTAGGTGAGCAATAAACCTACAAAATAAAATTTTAGAAAGCCTAACACCCAACAGCAATGTTCCAATTCACAATTGACAATTTTTTGGGCATATTTGGGCACAACTCAATATAAACAATCAAAATTCTTAATTAAAATAATCTTTAATTATAAATTTAATACATTTAAGCTCATATATATCACATTGAATAATAGGAATACATAATATAATGCATTTCATTAACACCACCATTCAAATGATAAATTACCCATATAAACAATTTCCAAAGTGTGTAAGGTTGCTTCCATGAAATCCAAAATTTAAAAATTGGAAACATTTTAGCCATTTCCCATGGAGTCAAGCTCATGTTGGCCCCACATGTTTCCATCAACCATTTACTAAATTTAATATCTTTATCTAAAAAAACCTAACAAGTTCTCCCTACTCTATAGTAGATTTGTTCAAATTCTACAACAAAACTAAGAGGATTTACATGAGACATTAGAAGGGATTATGGCTCCATAGAATCTATAAAAAATAGGATTTGCATTATGATTCAAATTATCATTTTTCGGGTAAAAATCTAGGAATTTCTTTCTTTTTTCATACCAAAGAACATCATGAATGTAAGTGACTCTATGCATATAAATATTCTCATAGAGGTAATGAATTAAAGGAAATTTCACTCATATAATGGATTATTATTAGAATTCACCATATTTAAACTTCCCATGCTCTTTATCCTCTTGAGTTGTTGCCCACTATAATTTAGAAAGTCCTTTGCACCAAAATGGATAGATTCATGTGTAAATAAGCATATTTATAAACGGGTAGGGGTAAACATGTAAATATGTGCCCACCAAAACTTAAGAAATAGGCGATATCACATGTTCATGTTGAAAGATGAAAAACTCAATCTCACACATGCAAGCATATCATATATAATATATATATATATATATATATATATATCCAAATTTTCATGGTTAGCAAATCAATGTAAAACTTTCTCTATATTTATTTAAGAGAAAATTGACGATAAACAAATGAGTAAAGCAAACACTTAACTAAAATCTTCAAGATGGAAAGTGATTTAGGAGGAGGTTTTTCCACCTAATAGTAGTCTTAGTTTCACATCAACTTCATACTCTATAGCTAGACAAACCTTAACAAGGCTCTGAGACGATAAGGGGAAATTGTCAATAATACATAGAAAAATAGGTTGGGTGAAGGTAACAAGAGAAAAACATCAAAGTACTCTTTGTTTTGAGCATAGGGTCTCAACTAGTCATAGATGTCTCTGAGCTATGGGTTCACTACCCTATAGTTCCCTCAATAATTTCCTTGCCATTTCTTATCATACTGGCCCAATATGCTTCAATTCATGATCCCCACTACTCAAATAACTTCCAAAGATTTTTGATGAGTAATAGCCATGCAAAATTCATTTTTAGAGAGCCTAAAACACACCAACAATTCTTAAGTAATCATTCCACTAAATAGTAATGACATTTTACTCATGAATTTAATTACTTAGGGAACCATGTCTCTCTTCTCCTATGGATATCTACTCCCTTCCATATTTATCCATAATATATGCAATTTGTTGTTGTAGAGTCCCATATTTACTTCTTTGTAATAGGAAATCCGTGGAACAATTACAAAATCTAAATAATGTACCCAACCTATTCCTTTAATTAAATTCTAAAGCAGTATGGTCCCTACCAACCCAACTTTCATATTTGTGAGGGAAACTAACACAATTACAAAGTCTTTCAAAATCATTTATTTCTTGGGTAGAGAGAGAAAGGCTCAAATTAAAATTAAAATTTTATGGCAATGATTTGGAAAGATAACTCTTGCAATTCCCTCATCTTTCTCTCACTAGTGTTATCATAGCCTATATCAATGCTTCCATCTTCCTAGTTGGCATGTTCCTAGCCGACATCTTCCCAGTTGATAGTGTAAACATATTTATTAATCAAACATTTATATTACATATACATCATTCTTGGATTCATACAACATTTAAGTTGCAAATAGTAACATCCATCCGTACATAGAAAATACAATGCCATCAACAAACTTCATTACAATTAATTTACAAAATAAGTCTGAGTCAAGGGAGGGATGCTACTGGAGAAGCGAAGGAGCTAATATCAAGCCATGCTATCCCTCCCATTTACATGATGGTGGCAAATAAGGTGGAGTTCCTGCAAGCATAAACCAACCCTTCTACACTACACCCACATGATATTATGTGTGTGCTAATGAAGAGAGGTCTCTTCATTCATGATACACAAAGAACTAGGAACACATGCTAGCAAATATAAATAATGAAAATAGTTGCCACTACCTAAATTCTTTCTATTCTAATAGTCACTACGCTCATCAAAAAAAGATTCATTGAATTTTCCTATCTACCACAATATGCTACTATGACATGATGTATCAATTTTTGAAATTTTAATATAATAGAAAATGTTACATGCAAGAGGGAAAAGCAAAGAGATTTCTAATTAAATTCAACTTCAATTCTACACTTTCACATTCAAAGAATTCCAGAATAAATAACCTAAAAAAACATATCAATCTCAAATTGTTCAAAATAACCTTAAAGAAGTTTAGAATATGTTTTAAACAATATGTGAAAGTATATTCATATTTAAAATAATAATCTTACCTTATTTATCTCAGTATACTTTTAAATAAAATAGATAAACTTGAAAAACTTCAAACAGAACTAAAGCAAATGTCTAATTCAATAGAAATTCAATACCAACTAACTTTGTTTTATTATAAGTCTCTAACATTTACTCCACTTCCATATCTATGCATTGTTGGCACTGATTCCACCTCCTTATTATCCAAATAACCTCTCCCTCCAAAGAACTTCCATAACCTTGTTACTTGAGAAACCTACACAGAAATAAATCATTCAAAATGTCATTTCATAACACCCAACTATGTCATTCAATAACACCTAACTATATCACAATTTATCTTAATTTTATCATAACAACTAAATAAATCACAATTATGATCTTCAACTTATAAATAAGGAATTCATTACTTTAAACCATTCATAATGTCATTTCATAACACCCAACTATGTTATTTGATAACACCTAACTATATCAGAATTTATCTTAATTTTATCATAACAACTAAATAAATCACAATTATGATCTTCAACTTATAATTAAGGAATTCGTTACTTTTATTGCTATACCATTTCCATTACTAAAACATTTTTTTATCAAAAAATAAAATAAATATCATTAGAAACACAATAAAAAAACTACTTACCGAATATAACTTACCGCCAAAAAAAAATACAAAACTGAATTTTACCACATCTGAACCAAAAAAATTAATAATAATACAGTGGTTGACATGCACTTGAGCTTCTTTCAACTATAAATAAAATAGAATAGGTTAACACATTATTATTATTATTTTTTTTTGTAACACATGGTGGATCGGTAACTATCAAGGTTGATCCAGGGGAGACCCAGGTTCAAACCTCATAGCTGCCACTATAACACCAAGAGTATAACCAACCACCTGTAGGTCGGGTATACTAAGATCCTATGATTTTAGCAAGAGCAGACTCATCGGGAGGGGAGTCCGCCCCTTTAGCCGCCACCATAACAGGTCACTGTACTCCGTGAGATTTGAACCGAGGTCTCCTGGGCTTCGCCCGAGAAAACCCACCATTAAACCGCACATCACTGTACAACACATTATTACAAATATAGTAAAACTGCTAGGAGGGGATGGGATCGAATTTCTGGAAAGTCTGGTCACCTCCCAATTTCAACAACACGTTTTCCTTCAGTGACGCGTATTTCTGCTTTAGATTCTGCTCTTTTCAAATCCTCCAGTTTTGCTAAAAACTGCCTGTACTTTTCTTGCTGCCTCGCCCTGCGCTGTGGTATTCTGATTACCATGGTTTGGAGGGCAAGAGTTGTCTCAAGCAACCAGTGTATCAAGGCTATTCCTTTATCATCTAAATTATGTAGAAACGCATTTACTGTCCGAACATTAAATAGAGGAGCATCTAGACATGATGGGTTGGGATCTCTCCTGAATTCCTGCGTTGAATAGCAAATAAAAAAACCAATCAATGTTCCAACACCATTTTGCACAAATAAACTAGCTATGAATATCAGAATGCAATACAACAGTAATTTAAAGAAAATTGTAAATATTAAACATTAGGTGGTTAGTTTATTGATTTTACATCTGGTTAATGAGATGTTATTTTATTCTTCTACCATTGACAAAAGATATGCGAAGAGATAAAGATGAAGGATCGATTGATTTATTAACTTTACATCTTGAATCTTACCATATTGTTTTTCACCCAAAAAAAACTCTAAAATTTTAGTTAGAGGATTATAAAATATATAGTCTGGAATTGTATATAATGAGTAGCTTTGTAAGAAACTAATCTAAAAAAGTGTTAGAAAAATTTTACCGGGCAGAGGTTAGGAGTCTCCAATTGCTGCAAAGTCAATTTGCTCAGAAATAAGTTGTGGATTGGATATCACAACCACACAGAGACTTAATTAAAATATAAGTTTTACTCACAAACAGAGTAAAACAAAAGAGGTTGTGGTAAATTTACTTGTGAAGGATTAATGTATCTTTAGAAATAGCTTGTGGATATTCAACCACACAGGGACTTAATTAAAACATAGATTTTACACACAGCAAAACAGAGTAAAAGAAAGGAGGTCCCTAGAAATAGGTTGTGGATATCGCATCCACACACGAACTTAATTAAAACATAAATTTTAAGCACAACAAAACAGAGTAAAACAAAGGAGGTTGTCAGACTTAATTAAAACATAAATTTTAAACACAGCAAAATAGAGTAAAACAAAGGAGGTTGCCTTAAATTACTTGTGAAGGATTAATGCCATAAAGAAACTAGCCACACTTTATATTATAGGTCAAAACATAAAGAAATTACATTCCTATGATAAATGGAAGCTACATCTTAAAGTGAAAAACACAACAAGCTTACTGAGATTTATGCATCAGTGGGTTGGGGAGTAAACTTATGTACCAATATTTCCTCCACGAGTTTCTCCTCACTACCTCACATACTCTCGCTCTCCAACTTGCCCAACATTATAGATCACTTTTACATCCATATTTATCTCAACATACAAATTTAACATTAATGCATGACAAAGAAAATAATTAAACCAGTTTCTCCTCACTACCCTGCCCAACATTACGGATGAATTTTACATCCATATTTATCTCAACATACAAATTTAACATTAATGCATGACAGAGAAAACAAACTCACTACCCTGCCCAACATTACGGATGAATTTTACATCCATATTTATCTCAACATACAAATTTAACATTAATGCATGACAAAGAAAACAATTAATATGCAGCATGGACAAATTTACATAGTAAATGAATTTCTGAACTTGCAGGGGTTGTGAAGTGTGGGCAACAGTTTCGGATTGAATGCTTGCCCGTATCTATTTATCAAAATACATTAAATGCCTTAACTTCTCTGATGTGTTGTAGAATGGTCCACAGTGTACTTCTACTCTGACTTCAGCCTTTCCCCTACAAACAAAATCGCAATCGTGTAGTGGTTCACTGGGCAAGCATGGTGTTTGTCAGTTTGTTTAAGGAAATGGTTGGGATTATTATTTCCAACACCCCCCTAATCAAAATTGCCGCCATTGACAATTCCCAAACTATCTCTGAGATAAACAAAACTTTCACGTGCCAATGACTTTGTGAAAATATCAACAAACTGTTCGTGTGACCTGTAGTGCTGCAACACAATTTCATCATTGTTAATCAACTCTCTGATAAAAATGATATTTAGCATCAACGTCCTCTTGCGAAAAACCAAATTCTTTGAGAATGCAATTGCAGATGTGTTCTCACAGAAAATAGTTGTCGTTCCCTCTTGGTCATCACGAAGATCCCTCGACATCCTTCTCATCCAAACTGCCTGACATGCTGCTGTTGTTACGACGACATATTCAGCTTCTGTTGTTGACAATGAAACTATTAGTTTCTTCTTGGATGCCCATGAAATGGTTCTAGAAGCCAAATGAAAAACATATCTTGACATGCTCTTTCTGTCACTGACAATTCCTGCCCAATCGTTGTCAGTGTAACAAACCAGCCTGAAATCATATGTTGCAGCGTACAAAACACCATATTGTTTTGTCCCATTGACATACCTTAGAATCATTTTCATTGCTTGCCAATGTGTTTCCTTGGGTGTCTCCATGAACCTCGACACCAAACTCATTGTATACATTATATCCGGCCTAGTGGCAGTCAAATACATCAAGCTGCCTATCATACTTTTCTATAATGTCGAATTGATATTGTTACTGCAATCTTCTTTGCTCAACTTCAACCCCATAACAATTGGAGTTAGTGCAGGCTTGTTGTTTTGCATCTTAAACCTCTGCATGTCTGCTACATACATCACTCTCTTTGATGTAGAGGGTAGGCTCTATGTCACATTTGTCAAAACCATTGTCCAACATGTAGGCATCTATCCTATTGTACCATGCATGCGGTGCTTGCTTCATCCCATAAAGAGCTTTCCTCAACCGATACACTTTGGCTTCCTTGTCTTCTACCTCATAACCAAGCGGTTGCACAACATATACTTCCTCTTCAGCACTCCATTCAAGAACGTTGGTTTTACATCCATTTGATACACTTTCCGTTTATGTTGCGTGGAAATCGCCACAACTACATGCATTGTCTTCATCCTCGCGACTGGTGCAAACATCTCCCCATAATCTCTTCCATGTTGCTCCTTGTATCCTTTGACAACTAGCCTTGCTTTGTGCCTTTCAATCTTACCGTTGACATTTCTCTTGGTCTTATAGGCCCACTTTACTCCAATGACTTATTTTCCTTGCGAAAGGTTCACTAACTCCCATGTGTCATTCTTTTCTATTTCTCCTATTTCTTCCTCCATTGCCGCAACCCATTTTTCTTCTTTGACTACATCTTCAAAGTAGATTGGATCATATACATGACAAAACAAAGAAAATAATGAATTTAGACCAGCGCTGCTATCAACCTCATCTTGCTCATAAATTTCATTTAGATTTCTGAATTTTGGTTTTCTTTTGCTTGCTGAAGATGGGCTTGACATGTCACTTGGTGTTGTGCTTTGTGATGTGCTTGGAGAAGCACTTGTTTGACTACGTGACACTGTCCTATTATTTGTTGATGGTGTTACTTGCCGCCTTCTTTGTTGTGCTTGAATAAGAGTAGAGGGAGTCATTGTTGAGGAATTGTTTACTACTATCAATTCCTCTTTGTCCTCGTGTCGTATACATGCTTTCTCATTGATTTTCTTCTCTAAACTTCCAACCCATTGTTGGCATTATGATTCTGGTTTGGCTCTATGGTACAGGTGTTGTACTTGATGGAAAATCACTCATGTGACAGATCTCAGTTTGAGCACTTAAAATCATAGAAATTAAGGTACCCATAGGTAATCCTGGAAGAAGCTGCGGACCCGCAGGTACGCCAACCAAGGAGTGCGGACATGCACGCAGGTTCTCTGTTTAGTAGGGGTAGACCCCAGTTTCACTCTCTCCATGCAGAAAAGCGCGTGCACGTGGGAATCTTTATGAATGGTTCATGGTATTTAGCCCAACATATTTGATCCTATGGTTTTGGTCCTTGGTTTTGCATCTACAAATATTGATCCAAGGTATTGGGTTCATGGTATTGTATTATTATGGTTTTGGACCATGGTATTGTGAAAGGCTTGCCTATAAAAAGGAAAGGAGATCTCTTGGCCACACACCAGTGAAATTTGAATATCTTAAGATCTGAAATTTTGGGTGATTGATTTTAAAAGCTATATCTAAATCAAGGAAAAATCTAAAGGCGAATCTATAGATAAATCGTGATCTCTCGGGCGCATGAGCAGATCTGTGGATCTGACTGATTGTGGCACATTGGATGACTGTTAATTTGGCCCTAATTAGAAGTCCGTAAGCGATCGGAAGGCGCAGTGCGGGAGTACGCAGCACGGAAAAAGGCGCAGTGTGGGGTACGCAGTACAGCAAAAGGCGCAGTGCGGGGAGCATGCAACGCAGAAAAAGGCGCAGTGCAAGGTACATAGGCAAGGAGAAGGCACAGTGCAAATGTATGTTGTAAGGTAGACGGTAAAGGTGCGGATCTGAGCAGAAGTACGCAGAGCAGAAGAACGACCAGTGCGAATCTGCGTAGTTTAGACTCAGAAGAGTTGCGGATATATGCAGGCCCCTGTTGGTGAAGTTGCAGACTTACCTTGAAACATTTGTTGACTGTCTTTCATCTATTGCTGTAGAATTCTGGGTTTAGATTTCTGGTATTACTTTTTTGTTTACAGCATTCTGAAGAATTGGGTGATTCATTGATTGATTCTATAAGGGGATTGGGTGATTTGCATGTACTTGATGATTATTTGATCTTCTTAGATCCAGTTTGAAAATTCATGAAACGTGGTCCTTTAAGAAGTAAAGAGCTAAGGGGGTTGTAGCTCCCTTCTAGGAGAGACTAGAAAATGAGAGAGAGTTATAGCTCTCTGTAGGTTGCAGCCTGCGTACTAGTAAAGAACTGCACCAGTACAAAATCATTGTAAAAGAAGTTTCTAATTGAAAGAAGATAGAGACATATTGCAGTAGGTGGTTTTCACCCACATTGGTTTCCACCTTATATCTGATGTTCTTTGGTGTGACTATTTGTTTGTCTTGTTTCATGCTCATTATTATATGGTACTGACATACAAGTTAATGATCAATATCTGAAGATTAAATTAAGTATAAATCAGGAAGACATATTGAAAAGAATTTGATAATGCTGATTCAACCCCCCCCCCCTCTCAGTATTATCTCCAATAATTGGTATCAGAGCAGGTCCTTCTGAAGAAGATTGATCGCTTGAAGGAAGATCTTTCATCATGAGCAACTACGAGAGGGAAGCATCAATCAGGCCACCGGTTTTTGATGGGTCAAACTTCGTATATTGGAAGGTAAGAGTTACTGCTTATCTTCAATCTCTGGGTACAGAAGTCTGGGATATCATAGATACAGGGTATACTTTTCCTTCAGCAACTCCCACAGATCCGGCTGAGAAGAAGAAATATGAAACAAATGCAAAGGTGGTCAATACTCTATTGTGGTGTCTATTGCAATCAGAATTTGTCAAAGTTATGCAGTATAAATCCGCAAAGGAAATATGGGACAAGATTGTTCTAAGTTATGAAGGAGATGATCAGGTAAAATGAGCAAAACTTCAAACCCTCAGAATTCAGTATGAAAATATCAAGATGTACAATGATGAAAATGTGGCTAACTATTTTCTTCGTGTAGATGAGATTGTTAATTGTATGAAAATTTTGGGTGAAGAAGTAAAAGAGGCTATTGTGGTTGAAAAAGTTCTAAGATCTTTGTCCCCTAGGTTTGAATCTAAAGTTTCTGCAATAGAAGAAAAGGAGAATCTTCAAAACCTTAAAATGTCACAGCTGCATGGAATTCTAACTGCTTATGAAATGAGTAAAGGAGGACCATCAGACAGGAGAGAAGTTGCCTTCAAGGCTTTTGGGAAAGGAGACTACTATGAGTCAGGACACATATCATATGAAGAAGAAGAATCAAATTTTGTAAAAAATCTTCAACGGGGTGCTGGACGATTCCGAGATAAGTTACCTTTCAAATGCTTTGCTTGTGGAAGAGTAGGACACTATGCTGCCAAATGTCCTCACAAGGATAAGGGGAAGGAACCTGTTAGCTGGAACAAGAAACAGAATGCAAATAAGAAAAGCTATTACACTCATGAAGATAGTGATGGACTATCAAATAGCGATTAAGATGAACGAGGTAATCACTATAAACTTTTAATGGCCTTTGAAGACGAGGATTACATGGATGCAATAGATGTGGATGACTTTTATGAAGAGATTTCTAGACTCAAAAGATGTTTAGAAGAAAAGAATATGATCATTGATACTCTACAGTTTCAACTTGATGAAAAAGAAAAATCTGTTGAGAAGTTAGAATGTGAAATTGTTGGTCTTAGAAAAGAAATTGAGAAAACAAAGGCCCTTAATCTTAAATTTGTTAAAGGATCTGAAACTCTGGATGATATTATCAGTGTGCAATGTTCCCCTCTAATCAAGACAGATCTGGGGTATAATGGAGAAGCATCGCAAGCTTCCACCTCCAAAAGTTATCTTGATGCAGCAAGAAGGAATGAGCAAAGGCCTAATAGAAATCATCAGGTAAATCAGGGACAGTCTTCCGCAAGGGTGAACAAAGAATATCAAGAAAATTGGGGGCATGCTACCTTAAGAACAAACAAAAGCTACAACCAGCCACAGGTAAAATCTTCCCAATTTTCTTCAAGAATGGATGGCAGTAGAAACTACAAACGGTTGGATGGTAGTCGCAGGAATTTCTTCAATGGCCAATGTTTCTCTTGCCATAACTTTGGTCACAAAGCATCTCAATATGTTGCCTATAAGACAATCATGACTAGAGAAGCTCAAAAACAAAGAAGTGTGCCTGCAATCACAAAGAGGACCTATAACAACTTTTCCACCCTTGAAAATGAAATTGAATGTTCTATTTGTAACAATTTTGGTCATGAAGATTCTGAATGCAGGAGCAGGTTTTGGAAGGCAACTCAAAAGGAACAAACCTCAAGTGCCAAAACATGGAGAATAAAGGAACCACAACCAGAAAGATGTGGGATAGCTTTATATGCAGAAGGACAGGAAAATCAATGGTACATTGACAGCGGATGTTCGAAACATATGATAGGTGATAAAGAAAAACATGAATCATATACTGCTTTAGAAAAGGGAAAGAAAGTTTCCTTTGGAAATGATACCCCTGCAGCCATAAAAGGAAAAGGCATTGCTCAGTTGAAAGATAAGGTCAAAGTTGGAAATGTTTTGTATGTTGATGGCTTGAAGCATAATTTATTAAGTGTCAGTCAGATGTGTGATAATGGAACCGAGGTAATATTTCGATTAGATGGGTGTAGTGTTCGTGATCTTGATATAGGAAGAACAATACTCAATGGCAAAAGAACTCCAAATAATCTATACATATTTGAAGAAGGAGAACAACAATGTTATTTGAGAAAAAATGATGAACACTGGTTATGGCACCGAAGGTTGGGGCATCTAAGATTTTCTCAAATAAGGAAAGAATGCAAATACCAGGCAATTCGTGGTCTTCCAGACAACACCATATGAAAATCATGTCAGTTTGGGAAGCAAACCAGAACTAACTTCCCTGAGAAGGAAGGATCAGCCAGCAGACCTCTTGAGCTAGTTCATACAGATGTATGCGGTCCATTCAGGACAAGGTCACCTCGAGGAGAAGAATACCTTATATTATTCATTGACGACTTCTCCAGGATGTTCTGGTTAGGACTTATGAAGCACAAGGACGAAGCATTCGAAAAATTCAAATCTTTCAAAGCCTTGGTTGAGAATGAATCAGATTACAAAATTAAGTGCCTCAGGTCCGATAGAGGTGGGGAGTTTACCTCAAATGAATTTTTCGATTTCTGTGAAGAACATGAAATAAGAAGGGAATTCTCTACAGCTAGGACTCCTCAACAAAATGGAGTGGTGGAAAGGATGAACAGAACAGTCCAACAAATGGCTTGTGCTATGCTTGATGAATCTGGAACTCCCGCAACCTTCTGGGGTGAAGCCGCATATGTTGCGGTGTAATTCTCAAAAAAACAAATGTCTGAGTGAATAGCACTCAAACTCCGCATGAGCTCTGGTATGGTGAGACTCCTTCGGTAAAGCATTTCAAAATTTTTGGGAGCAAATGCTATATTAAGAATACTGATGAACATCTTGGCAAACTTGAACCTAGAGCAAATGAAGGCATTCTCCTTGGTTATTCTCCCAATAGCAAAGCATATAAGTGTTACAATAAAAGACTTGGAAGAATTGTTGACAGCATTGATGTAGTGGTTGATGAAAAAGGATACATCCCTAGGCAAGTAAATCATGAAAATACCGAAGAGGATGAAGACTACTCTCCAAATCAGACAGATCATGAAGAAGAACCTCAAGAGGCACCAGAGGAATAGATAAGGATAGAAGAGAAGACTCCATCTAGGTACGTTCAAAAGAATCATCCAGAATCTCATATTTTGAGGCAAAAAGAAGCAGGTGTACAAACTAGAAGAACAATTGCAGAAGCCTCAAGCTATTTGGCATTTCTCTCCTCCATTGAACCAAAAAATGTAAGAGAGGCATGCAAAGATGAATGTTGAGTCAAGGCAATGGATGAAGAACTTGAGCAGATCGAAAAGAACAACACTTGGGAGTTGGTACCTAGACCAAAAGATAAGAATGTCATAGGGACAAAATGGATCTCCAAAAATAAGTTGAATGAAAATGGGGAAGTAATTAGAAACAAGGCCAGACTTGTTTGTAAAGGGTATGCTCAACAAGAAGGAATAGACTTTGAAGAAACTTTTGCTCCTGTTGCTAGACTTGAGGCCATCTGAATGTTCCTTGCTCTCTCAAGCTTTCAGAAGTTCAAAGTTTTTCAAATGGACGTGAAATCTGCTTTTCTGAATGGGGACTTAGAAGAAGAAGTGTATATTGAGCAACCAGATGGTTTCATCCTTGGGAATGATCCAAATCCTGTATGCAAACTAGAAAAGGCTCTGTATTGTCTTAAATAGGCTCCGAGGGCTTGGTACTATTGTTTGGACAGATATCTTCATCAACAAGGTTTTTCAAAAGGATTAGCAGATAGTAATTTTTATATAAAAATTGAGAATGACAAATTGTTAATACTTGTTGTGTATGTAGATGATATTATCTTTGGTAGCAATGAAGAGGCTATGAGTTAAAGCTTTGTCTTGGTGATGCAGAAAGAATTTGAAATGTCTTTGCTTGGAGAACTGACATACTTTCTTGGATTGCAAATCTAACAAAATGAAGGAGGGATCTTCTTGTCTCAAACCAAGTATCTCAAGTAGATTTTGAAGAAATATGGCATGGAAGATGCAAAACCAGTATGTACCCCCATGGTCACAAGATGCAGCCTCAGTACAAATGATGAATCAGCAGCAGTGCATCAACCAACCTACAGGTCTATGATTGGAAGTCTACTTTATTTGACAGGTACCCAACCAGACATCATGCATGAAGTGGGAATAGTTGGAAGATTTTAGGCAAATCCAAAGGAAACTCATCTTCAGGCAGTGAAGATAATTTTCAAGTATCTTCAAGGAACTCAAAACTATGGCTTATGGTATCCTAGAGATACAGATCTCAAACTTCATGCTTACACAGATGCAGATTGGGCCGGGAACGTGGATGATAGGAAGAGCACAAGTGGTGGTGCATTCTTTATGGGTTCCAGATTAGTATCTTGGTTTAGCAAGAAACAGAGTTCAATTGCTTTATCTACTGCTGAAGCGGAATATGTGGCTGCTGCATCTTGCTGCACTCAACTCCTTTGGATGATGCAGACCTTGCAGGATTTTCAAATCACTTGTACACCACCTATCTCCATCTTATGTGATAATACAAGTGAAATCTGCATTTCAAAGAACCCAGTCATGCATTCAAAGACCAAGCACATACCAATCAAGTATCACTTTCTCAGGGAATAGGTGATTGAACAAAAGGTCAAGTTGGAGTATGTTCCTTCTAAGGAACAAGTTACTGATATTCTCACCAAACCATTGCCCAAGGAGACCTTTGAATACCTCAGGCAAAAGCTGGGGGTAGTTGATGCATCATCTTGTTGTTGAATCTCATCTGTTGGTTGTACGCAAGGTCTATATGTTGTATACGCGTACATTTGCTAGTTTATGGATTGGTTGTAGATTGATGGCACAGGTTTCGAGGGAGCACATATAATGCATTGTTGGCATTATGGTAACACAAAAGGAGAAAATGGATGCTGATCTGAACCTGGCTGCAATATGTCTCTATCTCTTTCATGGTCATGGTCAATTATGGTTCCTCTTCAAGAAATTTATGGTGGATTATGGATCTAGTCAGGGTGAGCACTATCAGCAGAGCAAAGTCTTAAGCATGTTCTCAGGGGGAGCATAACCCTTCGCCCTTGATGTCAAAGGGGGAGAATGACATTGAGGATCTTGAGGTTGCCATCAAGTCCAAAGGGGGAGATTGTTGGCATTATGATTCTGGTTTGGCTCTATGGTACGGGTGTTGTACTTGATGGCAACTCACTCATGTGGCAGATCTCAATTCGAGCACTCAAAATCATGGAAATTAAGGTACTCGCAAGTAATCCTAGAAGAAGCTGTGGACCTGCAACCGACCAAGGAGTGCGGACATGCACGCAGGTTCTCCATTCAGTAGGTGCGGACCCGAGTTTCACTCTCTCCAATGCAGAAAAGTGCATGCACGTGGGAATCTTTATGAATGGTTCATGGTATTTAGCCCGACATATTTGATCTTATGGTTTTGGTCTGTGGTTTTGCATCTACAAATATTGATCCAAGGTATTAGATTCATGGTATTGTGTTATTATGGTTTTGGACCATGGTATTGTGAAAGGCTTGCCTATAAAAAGGAAAGGAGATCTCTTGGCCACACACCAGTGAAATTTGAATATATTAAGATCTGAAATTTTGGGTGATTGAGTTTAAAAGCTAGATCTAAATCAAGGAAAAATCTAAAGGCGAATCTATAGATAAATCGTGATCTCTCAGGGGCATGAGCAGATCTGTGGATCTGACTGATTGTGGCACATTGGATGACTATTAATTTGGCCCTAATCAGAAGTCCGCAGGCGATCCAAAGGTGCAGTGCGAGAGTACGCAGCACGGCAAAAGGCGCAGTGCGGGGTACGCAGTACAGCAAAAGGCGCAGTGCGGAGAGCACGCAGTGCAGAAAAAGGCGCAGTGCGAGGCATGCATGCAAGGAGAAGGCACAGTGCAGATGCACACTATAAGGCAGACGGTAAAGGTGTGGATCTGAGCAGAAGTACGCAGAGCAGAAGAACGACCAATGCGGATCTGCGCAGTTTAGACTCAGAAGAGCTGCGGATATACGCGGGCCCCTGTTGGTGAAGTTGCGGACTTATCTTGAAACATTTGTTGACTGTCTTTTATCTATTGCTGCAGAATTATGGGTTTAGAGTTCTGGTATTACTTTTCTGTTTACAGCATTCTGAAAAATTAGGTGATTCATTGGTTGATTCTATAAGGAGATTGGGTGATTTTCATGTACTTGATGATTATTTGATCTTCTTGGATCCAGTTTGAAAATTCATGAAACGTGGTCCTTTAAGAAGTAAAGAGCTAAGGGGGTTGTAGCTCCCTTCCAGGAGAGACTGGAAAACGAGAGAGAGTTGTAGCTCTCTGCAGGTTGCAGCCTGCGTACTAGTAAAGGACTACACCAGTACAAAATCATTGTAAAAGAAGTTTCAAATTGAAAGAAGATAGAGACATATTGCAGCAGGTGGTTTTCACCCACATTGGGTTTCCACCTTATATCTGGTGTTCTTTGGTGTGACTATCTGTTTTTCTTGTTTCATGCTCATTATTATATACAAGTTAATGATCAATATTTGAATATTAAATCAAGGAAGGCATATTGAAAAGAATTTGATAATACTGATTCACCCCCGCCCCCTCTCAGTATTATTTCCAACAATTGGTATCGGAGCAAGTCCTTCTGAAGAAGCTTGATCGCTTGAAGGAAGATCTTTCATCATGAGCAACTACGAGAGGGAAGCATCAA
>APFE030285325.1:3195-14349 GCA_000404065.3 Pinus taeda
AAATAACAATAGAGGGATTCTATGGGGCACAGTAATAACAATATGGGGACAATAGGGACACAACAATATTAATAAGGGGTACAACTACAATAGTAATGGGGTAATCACTAGTATTATAGGGACCCAACATTAACTTATTTAGAGGTGCAATCAGTTGGATGAGTAAGAAACAATCTGTAGTGGCACTATCAACTACAGAGGAAAAATACATGGCAGCCACTCATGCAAGTAAGCAAGCATTTTGGTTGCAGAGATTATGTTCAAGTATGGGGTTAGTATAGGGAGCTATAAGGATAGATTGTGACAACCAAAGTGCAATTTTCTTGGCAAAGAACCCTGCATATCATTCAAAGACAAAGAACATTGATGTTCAGTATCACTTTGTGAGGGATATGATAGAAGACAAAAAGATGTTGCTGGTATAAAGGGTAGAAACTAGTGGTATAAAGGATAGAAACTATTTTCTACCCTTTATACAATACTCTTAAGAAACTTCTTTCGGTCAAGAGTGAAAGAACGAGTGGTATAAAGGGTAGAAACTAATTTCGGTCATGATGGAAGTGCTCAAAACACGTAGAGGTCATGAGGTTGGCTAATAATAGAACTCATCGTAGCGTTTCCTCGGGAAAGGGTAAAAATCTAGTGAAAGCGTATGATCAGCCAAAAAGATGGTGACGATGGAATGAAAAAACCAAGGCTCATCTGGAAAAAACAAGCTGATAAAAATGGAAATCACGAGGGATAAAATGGGAATGGTTTCATTTTTACAGAAGATTGAAACATGTGAAACTATGCTTGAAATTGGTTTCTTTTTTACGCAGTCTTGAAACATGGAAAACTATGCTTGAAGTGGTTTCTTTTTTACACAAGCTTGAAACTGAGAAAAATTATGCTTGAAAGTGGTTTCATTTTTACACAAGATTGAAATAGAGAAAATATATGCTTGAAATATGTTTGCATTCCCCTTACATAATGACTCAATTCAAGGTACATTCCCCCCAAGCTTCATTTCATGAACCTAAGTAGATTGTTGGGTACTAACAAGTGGATGGAATGAAGGTTCATTTACGAGATCAAGTGAAAGACTCGACTGGGAATTTATGATATCTAATCAAAGAATCTAATTGAAAGGGGATCTTTTTAATTTTTTAAATGAGATTGACACAGGAAAAGAACTATGCTGATGACACCTTGTTTCATTTTTTAAGGATCTTGACACAAGAAAAGGAACTCTACTCCAGGAACCTATTTCGTGACCACCAAGAGGCCATGGCTTCCAAGAGTTTCTCATCAGATGGGAGAAAAACGCTCTGGAAAGGATCAAAGGCTCTAGTGGGCAGATCAGACTCCAATGCCCCCAGTGAATGATGCACTACATCACCTACTAGATCATTAGTAGATGCAGGCATGGAACAGGTTGCTACATATTTAATCTATGGAGGAGGAGATACCACTTGCATATAAGGATCATTTAGGTAAGTTGGTTGATTGGGAGTCAGATTAGGACCAACAAATGAAAGTTGATCGATAGCCATAATCCCTCCATCGTGTGGGAAGCACATCACACGAAAGAGTGAAGAGATAAGAGCTCCCATGACATAAACATAGTCACACCCAAGGTGTAAATTAAAATCCAAAGGTCCTTGGACTACCATCACATCGATATAGACAACCTTTCCTCCCAAAGTAATAGGCAACTTAGAAAGGATCCCTAACAGTCGACTGGTTCCTCTATTAAAATCCAATAGATTCTAGGTAACATGCACAAGCTACGAAGAGCCTAAAGCTTGCAAGTAATTGAGGACAAAATTCTAACATATGTAACTTAATCTACGATTGTGCTAGTTAGGGCCACATTATAGACATGTACTATGATCTGGAAGGGCATGTAAGTAGGAAGACAATATCCTGCCATTCGGCTCCAATCAAAGTGACCATGCTACTTGGAGGGGGTGTCGTGGGAATGGGAGAACTGCCCCCTTTTACTATGGGAATGAGAGACCTTCTCTCGAATGCTACAGGAATGGGAGGATTTCCTCCCTGTGCCGTTGGAACGGGAGGACTCCCCCGCAATTCATTGGAATCTTAAGAAACAAGAAGAACCTGAGCAACATGAAGTTCACTCTCTACAGGAAAGTTATGATCAACTAAAGGTGGAATTGAGTCAACCATTTTCTCAACCAATCGTTGGTCAGGAACGGACTCATGGGATTCACGTTCAGAGAGAGCGGGATAGATGGGATTCAGAAGCAATAACTTCATCAACTATTGGAGGATTGGGAGAAATATTTTGGTAACCAACTGGAAGTCGTGGTTGAGAAGCTGTAAGGTTTTCCAACACTTTTGAGTCTTCATCCATATAAGTAATAAGGTTAATAGGATGATTCCCTTCACATAAATTATAGGTAAATTTGACTTTACCCTTTTTCCCATGGAGCTTACTATCACTAGTTGAGGGTTTATCACTAGCATGATCTCCAGAGGTTGATGACGAAGGCTGGTCTGAGCCTGTGGACCACACTTCTAATACCTTGGGAATGCCAAGACAATATCTAAGAAGGTGATCACCCTTACATAATATGCAAGGGAATTTAACTTTACGAGGATGATTGGAAGGTTTCTCCATACTAGTTGCATCTGTAGCAATGGTTGCTTGGTTTCCCCCCTACTTATTTTACTTCTTCTTCTTCTTCTTAGCTTCCTGGCTACTTGAATCAAGACTTTCACCATGCAAATAGGAAGAAAGGGATGAAGAAACAATAGGTGAAGAAGGCAAAGGGTCAACTTTAGGATAAACATGAGTTTGATGTTGTTCAAGTGGAGGAGAACTCAGTTGAGAAGCAGTCTAGACATTCAGAACCATAGGGGTCGAAAATAACCAAACTGGAAAACCAATGATAAACGCGGGAAGGGACAAAATTTCCATACAAGGAGCAACGAAATTTACAAAAGAAGGAAAAGGACCAAGATTCTCGTCGAAGGGGTTTCCTTGATTGGTGGAATCCATAATTGTTGCCATTACTCTCAACCTAAGATCCACTAAGGAGTTGTTCCATGGTAAGGATGTTGTTCCACAGTCAATGAATTGATTTTAGAAATTAAAGGCACAAACAAAACAAATGGGTAACTAGGCATAAAGGTTTACCAAGCAACTGTGAACTACAATATACACTTTTACGAACCAAGGAATTAACCTGTGTGCAGGAAATATCCCTGAATGTTGTGTTTGGTGTATCACGGAATACAGAGTGGCAGACTTGGTTACTTATGGATGGATTGAAACATTTTGGGGACTCCCAAAATATACTCAATGGTACATGGGAGTGTAGTCTGTAGTAGTGTTGTCTTTGCGTAACCATTCAATGAGAGTTCTCCCATATACTTTACGTGCATGGAGTGCCACCAATATACCCAAAGGTACGTCGAGAATGATCCTATACACTCACATACATGGATTGAGATTTCACCCCACGGATGCAACACTGACAAACAATGACAACTCCTACATTTAACGATGCCAGAACACGTCTCTAGCCTAGACCTCTATGTGTTTTCATTAATGTTACAAATGCTCCGTAGGTTGATTCAGTATATTTTAAGTTGATCTTGAATTAGGTTTCATTTTTATGGGTCACCACAAATTCACCTGAATTTCCTAAAATGCAAATCTAGCATGAGGAAAGGGAATCTTTCTCTTCAATGAAAATCTAGCTAAGGAAGGGAAGAGACAAATAATATGCAGCATAGAAAATGCAACAAACAAGATGCATAATGCAATTGTTCCTAAATCAATGTAGATGCAAAAACCCTAAATGCCAATACAAGCTTTTTTCTTTTCACCACACTTAATTTTCGAAAATGAGGAAAACTGATATGTAACGTCTAATCATTGATTCAAATGCACTTTTCAGAATAAGTACTAGAACAACAATTCATCCAAGCGACCAATGATCAAACAAAACAATTTTTCAAGCGACCTAATGATAAGAACAAAAAAAAATTGAAACCAATTCTTACCAAATGTAATCACACACAAATGCAAACCAAATGGAGGCTTTAGAGAGACCACAAGGCACTCAAGACTCGAGGAAGGTAAGCTGGAAGTAAGATGATTAAATCAATACTAAGAAAACAAGGCAAATTTTGTGAAAAAATAGGGATCAACATAGGTGCAGAAGAGGCATCGGTGCTTTGCAACGCAGGCAAAGAGAGGGCCCAGGTGGAGTGCAACACTCTGTTAGCAAAGCAGAGGGCCCAGGTGGGGTGCAACACTCTGTCAGCAAAGCATAGGGAGCGTTGGCCCTAGGAAAGAGGATTCCAACACAAAAATTGCAAACAAGACTCAATGAAATCACTTCCTGGGTCTGTTCTTGGTTGGTGAAAGTAGAGAAGGTCTATGAAAGAGGTAAAGCAAACATAATGGACAAAGAAACAACCAAGGGAAAACACTGATCCCTAGCAGAGTCACCAATTTGTTATGTGGTATTTATGATTGTGGACGAAAGTATCTCCCCTAGGTTTGGTGGCTAACCTAGAACCAGAAAGACAAAGGACCCAATGTTTTCCTTAAAGTAAGTAGATGAGGGGATGAAATGTACTTGGAATCTGTCGTAAGTTTCATTCTTTCTTTGGCTTAAGTGCTCCAATCCTAGCTCCAGCTACCAAAATTAGAACCTGCACAACTAGATAACACAAGCCAAGAAACTGTGATAACTATGTAGCATCATTTATCTACTTTATTCAAGAGATCAACATGGTATTGAAATGCATGAAATAACAACATCACATATAGGAAAACAAAGAACTCTTTGCATTGCTATAAATGGAGTGAGTTACAACCATAAATAGGTGTTGATCTTATAGAATAACTCCTCCAAGTTGTTGACTTGTCCTTCCTTTGTCACAAAGTGCACTTCTAATCAACCTAAATGCATGAAAAGATAAATCTCACAACAACAGCATAAGGGTAGAATCACTCTCCAAAAGCCAACCCCTTGCATATGGAAGGCTGCAAATATATAGAGGAGTGAGGTAAGTTGGGAGTTCTTATCCTTTTACCAATCATGGGATTGAGATCCACTCTTGATGGGAGGATGAGATCTAAGGATAAGGGATGGAAGCTCCAAGATAGGATAGGATAGGATTCGAAAGTTTTATCTGAGGTAAATGGTTGTAATAGATCTGGAAACTTTTGGAAATGGAGGCTTTAGGGTTCTCTCTCTTTTTCCCCAATTTATAGAACCGACGTAGGTGTAAAGGGGAGAAAATTGTAGGTGATCAATGTAGACCATAGTGGAGCAATCTACAGGTGAATGTTGTCTAGCAAGAGGCCAGGGTGCATTGCCTAAAACTTGCTCAGAAGATGCAGTTAAGGGCAGAAACTCTGGTGAATAAGAGAGGTGTGCTTAGGGATTTGTGAAATGGTGATGTAAAGGGGGAATAGGATGTTGATTGATCCCATTAGGAGGCTGATTGATCAAATGTGACAAAATAACCTATAACAAATGGGGTCACCCTCTTAAAGGACTTCAGGAATTTCATCACCAAACACAACATCCATGAAAGCGGTGGAGCTTGCTTCAACTTATTTTCCCAAATATTCATCTTCATCAAGATCCTCACCATGCTTAACTTTTTTATTACCTTCAAGATCACCATCAATATTTCGATACTCTAGATAAGACTCCTCTTGCTCATGATGTTGTATTCAACCTCTTCAATTGTAGGCTTTAACCCCGTACAGAAATTACCTGCATGTGAATTCTAAAAATAGAAAATAAGCAATGGCGAGATCATAACACATAAAACAAATATACACAAAGATTTTCCCCTAGATCCCAAAACCCGAACTACCAGATTGATTTTTCATTATGTTCCTTTCAATGTTACATTACATATATATACATGTTGAAGCATCCATAAACCCCAATCCATTAACCCTGGATTAGAACATAACCGTAGTTCCCTTGACCGGATCTACAAAATACCATGGATCGAAAACCATCGCGCCCAAAACCATGTGCGAAATACATGCACAAAACCATAGGTAGGTCCACCCACCTAATATAGGGTCCAAAAAAAATTTCTCGGGCCACTGCCCTGGACCCCGTAGAGGGGGGCTACCACCCCCCTTGTGACTCCTCTTTTGTGCATCAGCACAACGAAGGGGGGGCTTCGCCCCCCCTCTAACCCACCGGTTTAACTACTAGGGCTAGTCGTGGAAAGAATATAACACAACCCAACATCAACACATTTAATGAGGTTGTCCTTTTCAAGAGAAACCTCTAATATTTATCAGGCCTCCTCATTAATTTGAAAACTTGGTCCTTTATACTTTAGAAAATTTATAATCAATATAAAGAAAGAGGGGATTCTTCTAGGTCCACATGAATTATCAATCCAATCTCTATGCTTATACTAATAGATATAATAAATAACTCAATGGGAACATCTTGATGGACCACATTGACCCTAGAAGCATACTTGATAATTTTGCTACATGACCAGTTGTTGAAGATGGATCGACATCAAATTTTAGCATATCTTTCATATATTTCCAATTCAAGCCATTTGGGTATCCTAGGATCCATGTGATATCCAAAGTAGGGAATGCCTCATGCAATTTCCGTGAAACCATTTTGTTGAGTTTTGCATATAAATGATATTTGAGTTCCTATGGTGAATTCAAAAATTCCTTGAGGGATGCTTGCTTCACCTTTGTTGAAATTTTGGCAGCTTCGGGATAAATTTTCCCAAATGGAAACCCGAAGACCCCAAGAGGAACCCATTTGCCCCACACAAGACCTAAAGAAGAATTAAAATTGGACAAAGATAAATATTATTTATTAATGTGTGGGAAATCCTCCTACTATTATTATATGGCATGACAAATTTAATTTGGGCAAGCAATTATTTGGAAATTATTTTAATATTATTGAGAAAATTTGAGTTTCCCTCCAAATATTACTAGTCAGACTCAAGTTGCCCTACCCCAAGGGATGTGTCCCTTCATATGCACGATCAATTATAGATAGCCAATCCTGTGGCTCATTTGGCATCATGTTTTGTGTATCTTGCATCACTACATCCATGGCTCTGTGGACAATTCCTAAGGCATTCTATATGAGAAATTCACATGGCTCTGTGGACAGTTCGTAAGGCATTCTCTATGATCAATTTGCATGTCTTTATGGAAAGTTCATACGACATTATCTGTGATCAATTTTCCTAGCTCCATGGACAGTTCATAAGCCATTCTTTGTGATCAATTCACATGGCTCTGTGGAAATTTCATAAGGCATTCTCTGTGACAAATTCGCATGGCTATGTGGATAATTTGTAAGGCATTGTCTATGATCAATTTGCATGGTTTTGTGGACAGATCGTAAGACAATCTATGTGATCAATTCGCATGGAATATATGTGTCGATAATTTGTATGGAAATTTTGCGTACAATTTGTATGGAATTTCTTTGTGAGGTTCACTCCTTAGCTCAAAGGCTCACATCACCAGGGATCGTATTATTTCTAGGGTTCGCTTATGATCTAAGTCTCACACTCTATACATATAGTTTACTGGATTGTTACTCTGTGGCTAAAACCTGAAGCTCTTCTACACAATGGCTTCACTTGACTATATAGTAAGTCTCGCAATATAGCCAGAATAAGGATTACATTATAATTATAATTAAGGACCACATTTATGTAAGGATCACATTTATGTATGAATCACATTGGTTCATAATTAGTTATGGCTTGCATGGATCGATGTGTCTCATTTTGTATTCTTCGATGGCTCACTCTTGTGTCTATGGTTCATTACTACTCTGAGGCACAACTCTATTCATATGTTATTATTTGTGACTTGCATAAACATTCTTGTGGAATCTCTATGGCACGCACTTAAAGTCCTAGTGGCTCACATTTGATACAACTCACATTCTATACTATGATTTACACAATATATATTTCTTTGTGATTTATATTTGTATGGCTTGTATTGGCTCGCACTATTACATGTGTAACCTATTTAACCATATACTTGGTTTGATTGTGATTTAACGTTTGACTTTGCAGTGACCTAGTATTCGACAGTACCCTTGTATATGTCAAGACTTTTGTATGACTATAATCATGATGCATATGACAATTCCCTCAATATTTATGACAATATCTCAATATATGACAGTAACAATGACCTTCAATATCTTGGCATAATAGTAATCTTGAAGTACAAACTATGAGTCGATAATCTATATAGTAAGAAAGGAATGATGTGACTTGGAGATATGGCGTTGTCTTTGAAATGATAGTAAATCATGGCATAAATATGACAATGACCTTGACATGGCATTTGGTTTTGGAGTATGGCAGAATATTCATAACGATAATCTTTGATGGAAATATATCTTTGATGTTGCTTCTTGAGACAATGACACGACAACAATTATCTAGATATCTGATTGTTTAGTTCACAAATGTAGTTGTGAACTAACTTGGGTTGGCCATAGGAAGCCTGATGTGATTGATGTATTTCATTCTTATTGTACTGTGTATCTCAACTGAAGGATTAATGAACATCTAATAGAAGAAGAATCTAGTTGTATTTTCCCCCTTGTGGGGTTTTTCCCTGGTCTCTGACCTAAATCCTTGTGTCTCTATTGTGCATGTTTTTCTTCTATTGTTCCTTTTTGTTCCATTGCATTGTTGATGTCATTTTTCTTTCTAAATAATTTCTAATGATGTTATGATGTTATGGGATGGATGAAATATGTAAATTATGAAAATTTTATAAATGCAATTATCTACAACTAAGAACAATCTAGCCCTAAAAATTAACATGGTATCAAAGTTGGGCTAAAGAAAAGTCATTGAGATCACCCCTGTGAAGACACCTATGGATCAAGTAGAGTGAAAGAGCTGAAGATGGCATAGACCTAAAAGAATGCTAGGGTTTGAAGGAAACCTTATGAAACCCTTGTTCTTACAATAGAGGTTAGGGTTCGTGAGAAACCCTTAGAGTGGACTTGGATAAGGCCTACATAAATGAAACCCTAGTCTGAAAATTCTTGACGTGATTAGTAAAAATCCCATGATAGATATGGAGAAACCTCAGTGCGATGATATGATCAATGAAAATTTATTGAGTTATTTGGGAAAGATTTTGAGAAACCCTAGGAGAGGGTATGATGCAAGATCCAGTGGTCATCAATCAATGAGCTTGGTTGTTGCTGAAGGAAATTAATGAAACAAGTGGTGTTCAAGAGGAATAATTTCTTCTTTTGTAGACAACATTGACAGATGATTGATGGTTCATGGTGCAAGATCAAGAGGGAGTTGATAACCTCCTAAAAATCCTAGTTAAGGATAAGTACTTTCAAAGTTCATGTTATTTCTTTATGACATTACTCTTGTTTAGATTTATTATTCTAAGACAATTGTTTATTCTTCTTTACATTCATATTTGAATTATTTTTTCACTAAATTCTTGAACTAGGATGTGATCGAGGAAAGAAGATCCTAAGGATCATGATGATGCAGATTAGTCCAAAAAGAGTAAAGTCCAAGAGGAAGTTGGTGCAGGAAAATGAAGGAACCACTCTCATGTCTAGAGAAGGAAGATAGTCCTATCTCATCACCATGTACACTTTAATTATGTTTGTCTATTTTACTATTATTCTGGGATCAACAGGTACATCAAATGGATGGAAGGACCTTGTCCTCTATATGAAGATTGAGAAGAATGCAGAACCATCCCATGATTATAGTGGCACTTGATAGATGGAAAAGAGTTCAAACCACGAAGGAAGGATCTCAAGTTGATATCTATGATTGAATAAGGTTTCCTATTCGGAGGGAGAAAACCATCATGTAACGATGAGATATTTTGAGAAAATGAGAAGATGAGAAGAAATATGTCCTTCATGCAAGGACCATTCTTAATAAATATGTTGTAATGTTTGATGCTTTTGCGATACTAAACTAGGATAAGGAATATGCCCTCAATAGAAGAGGGTTATGATGAGATATTGGCTCTCGTTTCTTGATGCATTATTATCAGATTTATGGAAAATATTTGAGGTACATAAGATGAGATTCATGATTATAGATGGAAGAATGTCCCAAATGGACTCAACCAAGCTCTCTGGTCTTGGCATACTTGGATTGATGGTCATGTGATGTAGAAACCAACCTCTCTTCAAGGTTAAAGGTATGTCTTTGATGTTTGGTTTTATAAATGATCACAATTTATTTCTGACAGGATCATATCATCTTCGTGTTTAGTCCCATAGGGAGCTAACCCCTGAGTCCATATGATCAACATCTTGAGTTTGAAAGTACAACAAAGAGATGATGAGGAATTCCTTGTCAAGAGAAGTATATTGATGAAGATTTGGCATAATGTTTTACACTGAAGCAGTTGAGAGAGACTCATCTTCAGATTCAGATTTGATGGATCCCATGATGAGATAGTGGTAGGATGAATTATTTCTTTGTAGCATGAGCCAGATAAAGCCCGGATGTCTATATTGGATATCTACATGAAACTAGTAATCATGGACTAAGACGCACTGTTGGAGATTTGATGGATACACCGTCGCTGCTGACTGAGACTAAAAATGTTGTTGAAAAGAAAAGCACATCTAGGTGTCATTGTAGCTTGTGGTCTGTCACGATTTCTTGGTTGAGCTTGAAACTAAAGTCTTATGATTTGAGTACGATTGAGGTAGAGCAATTTGTTGGCTAGCTGCGAGGTAGTGTGATTGAGAAAGATACGTGGAAGAGCTATTTGTGCATGTGTTGGGCACAACTCTGATATGTTGCGATATTAACAATGGGATCTAACTTTTAGAGAATCCCATGTTTTAGGCCCAAGCAATTTTTATATTGGATATGACAATATTTGGGATATGTTGTAGAGGGAGCATTGAGGCTCTGACATTGATGTGTTGCGGAATTGAAGCAACAAGGATTCAACAAATGATCTAGTTTCATATATTCTTACCAAGTCTTTTCTGAAAGGGAAGTTTCTCATCTTCAAAGAGTAGCTTGTTGGGTTGTGTTATATTCTTTCCATGACTAGCCCACATAGTTAACCAGGGGGCTAGAGGGGGGGCGGAGCCCACCCTTCGTTGTGCCGATTGTGAAATGGGG
>APFE030285328.1:3263-13583 GCA_000404065.3 Pinus taeda
GAAACTTCATAGTGTTGGGTGATCTAAGCTTTACTTGAGGTGAAGAAGGGATTTCTTGCTAGAGGATGATGCTGGGTCAGAACTATTGGTTGTAATCCTCTTGCTATTCTTTATATTAATAAAGCGATTCAAGTTTTCCTCCATATTCTTGTATGTTTGAATGTATATGCATTTGTATGGTTAATACATATCTGGTCCTGTGTTATTTATGAATATAGATCTCTGTTCTTCGATAGTAGTTTGTTGCTTTGATTCCATAGGTGCTCTTTGAAGCTGGGCAGACAAAGAAGAAGTAGCAAAGATCTATCAGGAAGGAGAGGAATCAAGTAAGGAGCCAAGCGCAAGACTAAGGTTGGTGTCCTTTGTTCCACTCCTATCTATTTTCATAAAGGAAAACGAAAGTAGTCTTTACTTGTTTATTTCTAAGATAGCTACCAGTCTTAGTGGGAATAGTAGCTCCGAGTTGACACTGTTCCCAGTAACAACTTGTGCAACAATGGTTAAAACATTGGAAATGAGTGTGAAAGGTGTTTTCATGGTAGCATTAAATCATTTACACAAAGATTACCCCTTGAAAACAAAAAAAAAATCCTTTGTACATCATGCAACACTTAACATGTGAAAATATGACACTTTAGTTTTCTTGCAAACGGGACCAAAACACTTAGATAAAACACATGTGTTAAATATTATTGTTTGCAATGACAATATGAAAGATCAAAGTAGGCCGAAAAATTTGGTTTTAGGCCAAACTTTTGGAGGGTGTTGTAGCAGTGACAACACTTGGTCACACACTGGTAGAATTCCATCTTCTCTATCTACATTGAATCTTTTGTGTAGGGTCTTAGTTCTTCGGGAAGTATTGATTCATCATGTAGATCACTTTGGTTTTCCCATTTACCTTATGAATAAACATAACCCCATTTTTCCCTTATTGATTGAACACAAACATAAGATCAACAATATCACAATATCTAAAATCAAGAAAGTTTAGTATGGTTTGAGAGCTTTAGATTTTCAGAGTAAAGTTTTTCATCTCCCATATTCCTCTACTACCAATAGGCCCGGAAACTACCTTGATGGAGTCACTACAACAACAAAAACATTTATTTGTTTCTAGTGAGCCTGAAGAATACGCTGACGAAGTTTCTTGATTCACCTCTCTATGCATGTATATATTTATATTTTTATATAGGAATATGCATAGGCACTTATTCATTTAATGGGAAGAAGAGGGATTTTGACTTATTGAGAGCAGAAGAGGTTGTCCCTTCAGAAAAGCATATAGAGACCTCTGATTTAGGTTTGATCATTTGAGATTTTCCCCTTTTCCTCCTCTATTGATTGGATAAGCATGAAAAAACTGAAACATAAATAATCAAGTACGAACATAAGGTTTCCTAGAATAGACACAGGTAGCATGGTTCGACAAAAAACTCTCCTTACGGATAGATCGTATTTTCCGTCAGAACATCATTGAACAAAATATGTAACGAAAACAAAGAAGGAGGACCGAAGGTTAGGCAAATGTTGTAGTGTCACAAGACTCAACTCAGCCACACACAAAGAAGCCAGAAAATAGGTTCACACATGAATCTTATTGACATGAATGAAAAAGAAAATGTAAGACGAAAAAAAAAAGAAAACGATAAAATAAACTATGTACATAAAGCAGCGTACAACCCTGGATCATCATTGAAAATATTTTTTTAAATAATGGCCATTAATAACAACAAAGTCAATCTTATCGCCTAAATATTGAAGATGATATGTGTGTTGGCCAAGATTTTCATGCACAGTGAAAGATCTGATCTACAAGGATTGGAACTTAGTATGTTTTCCTTTGTCCTTGTGGGATTTGTCCCACTTCAATAATAGGTCACCGACACTGAATTCATTTTTCCCTGCAGACTTCTTGTCGAACCACCTCTTGATATGACTCTAGTGGAGAGAGAACTTTTATTTTTCTTTTTGTCTTTCTTCCTAAAACTTGCGAAGGGTGTCTATCCTACTCTAAACCAATAAGCATGGCTTTCCTTGGGATTCTTGTGAAATCTAAAGAGAAGGCAAGTAGATGTTTGGGGGTAGGATGGATTCTTTTCCGTAAACCAGGAAGTAAGAAGACGTATTCAAGGATGGTTTTGGTGTGACTCGGTCTGGCCATAGGGCATTCATCAAAGTAGAGTGCCAATTCCTCTATTTAGAGAAAACCATATTCTTAATGATGTGAATAAGGTTCTTATTAGTAGACTCAATAAGACCATTTCCTTGCAGATAGTAATTAGCTGAATGTTTCAATACAATACCATTTTCTAATGCAAAATCATGTAATCTTAATGATGAAAAGTACATTACATTGTAAAAAATAAGTGAAGTTGGAACACCAAACCTAGAAATGATATTCTGCATGAGGAAGTTGATGACTAACTGATCATTTAATTTCTTGATTGGAACCACTTATGTCCACTGTGTGAAGTAATCTGTGGCGGTGAAAATGTAGTGGTGCTTCTTTGATGAGTGCAAAAAAATATCACCGATGACATCTAGGCCCCACTTTTGAAAAGGTTCTTCCACTGCGATAGGATGCAATGGGATAACTAACTTCCTTCCTCGGTCGGCACACTTATGACAAACCAGACACTTGTAGGTATATGTGTGAGCATTTAAATATTGTGGTCCAATAAAAACTAACCCGCATAACTTTGTGAATTGTTTTGTCACCAACAAAGTGTCCCTCGGCTGGTCCATCGTGGAGATCATGCAACACTTTCTCTTAATAATATGCTTCCAAGTATATGAGAGATACTCCATTATCATGATTTATGAAAAACACATGATGGTCAAATTAGTAATCTAATGATTTTAATCTGACTGCCCTCTTCTACTGTGTGGATAAATGATAGGGAAAAGTGTCATGATCAATATACTAATGCACATCCATGTACCAAGAGTTTGAGATAGTAGTGGGGGAAGCTTGCTCAACATTATAAATTTCTATTTCTTGCTCCCATCCAAATGGATCATCTTTCATTACATCCACCACTTCTGTTTCTAGCCAACATAGACCATGGCCCTTTATAGTGTGTTCTGCTTTGAATTCTAAGTCATAATCTTATAGAACATTCATCTATTTCTCTCTTCTCTCAACCAACTCTTGTTGGACAAGCATCGATTTGACCAATGGGTGCAGAATAGAGATAATGCAATGATTCTTCAAAATATAGGGTCATAAGTGATTCACCACCCTATAGAGTTCACACGCCTACTTATCAATGGTGAGATGGTTAAGTTTGGGTCCTTGTAGGTTTACACTCATAAAATATATTGGTCGCTCATCGTTTTGATCATATTTATGCGTAAGTACAATAGAAACAAAAGTATCCTAAGTGGAGGTGTAGAGAAGAAAATATTTGTTGAAATTTGGGTTGTATAAGGTTAGCTCTTCTCTGATAGCTTGCTTAATATGGGGAAATGTATCATTTTCCCTTCTGTCCGCTTGTAAGTTGCATCCTTCTTTACCATCTCGTGCAGAGGTTTCACAATTTGATCGTAATCGGAGATGAACTTATGAATAAAGTTGATCTTCCCCAGGAAGGACTACATGGGTTTGTTTTTCACTAGGAAGGGAATTTGTATAATAGCTACAACCCTTTAAGGTTCCAAATTAATCCCACTCTTCGCCATGATATGGCCCAAGATGTTTCCCTCGGACCCTGCAAAAATAATCTTCCTAAGATTGAGAGATATCCTATATTTTCAACATCACTCAAACATTTACTTCAAGTGCAATAGGTGGTCAAGTATCTTCTTTGAAAAGACCATGAAATCATCAAGATATACCACCACGCTCTGTCCGATCAGACCCTGAAATGTGATTTCCATTGCACGTTGAAAAGCTGCAGCGCCATTAACATGCCTAAAAGGAATTCTTCTAAATGAAAGCATGCCCCACTTCATTCAAAAGGTAGTATTAAGTATGTCAGGCTTTGAGACTAGAACTTGATTGTATCTAGAATAAACATCAAGTAAAGATAAAATTTCTAACCCTGATAGAGCCTAAAATATTTGTTCCATAGACGACAATGGGTAATTTTATTTTTCCAAGGCACGGTTGAGATCTCAGAAATCTTCACACAAGCGTATTTCCTCTGACTTCTTCCTCACAGGGACCAGATTAGATACCCAGGTTGAAGGTCACACTTTATAGATGATACAAGAATCCAATAAATTTCCTAACTCCTTCTTAATAAGGGGCTCAAACGTTAGATGTACCTTTCACAACTTTTGCTGAAAAGGTTTCATCCCTTCCATAATTTTGGTAACATGTTGGATTATTCATGTGTCATAAGTTGTGAACTCATCATATTTCCACACAAAAACATCTCGGTACTACATGAATAAGAGGATTAAGGCTTGCTTCTCTTGTGGTGTGCAACAAGTGTTGAGATTGACAAAGTTCAGACCCTTCTACATTCCAAGATTAATTTATTCATGTGACATCATTGAACTATGGGGTTTGGCATTGAATGACCCTCTAAAGAGATTCTACAAGTCATACAAATTTTCCAATTATACACCCGAGCTTCATCTTGTAATGATTTTTCATGCTTGTCTTCGTCAATATCTGCATCTTTGAATACATCAAAGTTCTCCATGAAATCCAACATCTACTGGTCATCATTAAAGATGCGTATATTAGTGATATTATCAAGGACAAATTGTTTATAAATAATTTGAACAAAAAAACCATCCCTAAGCAGTGACAACCTAGTAGTAGCATTTGTTAATGCATATGCAATTGCATTACACATTCTAGGAATTGATACAATGTTATAAGCTTGAAACTGAGAAATTAAATACCATACCTCCTATTGATAAATTTTAAAATTAGGTGACACACAATGTATAGTATTGCATTCTTTCCACGTGATGATCTTTAAGTCACTTATTTCTTTAAGACTCCAATATTGAGGCCAATGGCTTTTTGTAGGCCCAGGATGAGTTCTTCATATTCCGTTGTGTTATTAGTGCACTGAAATTCCAAGGGACATGACATCAGGGGTTTTCTTTGTCCTAGGTCTACTAAAACACAACCAGCTGCAGAACCCTCCTATGTATTTGAAAAAACAAAAAACAAAGTCCAAAAATCATATGTACAGAATCTATGCCTTACCCTAGTACTACTACTATTATATATTGTACCAAGGTCATTTGATCTAGTTGGACTAGGAAGGAGTTCCAACTCTATGTCTAGTAGGACTTGGGAAGGCTGAGCAATGTAGAACCCTAGGTTAGTCTCCAAGAAGCATTTACCAAAGATCAGATTTATGAAAGCAATTGATTCATTTTTCCCCTCGAAGGGTGTGACCATGTGCTTCATGTAAGGTTCTGAGTCTCCTCGGATTTGGTTGTTTCTACCCTTATAGAGAAGCCATAAATGTGACTAGTCCATAGAGACATACACCTGTAATTTACTAGACTAGTCTCTACTTAGCACTACACAATATCCTTCCAAGATATCCACAATTACTATGTTTATGCACTGGTGAACTCATTGATCAGATGATAGTCGAATAAGCACATTTTTGAGTTCACCAATAGCATGGACAAGAGTCTTATCCAGCAGAATGATCTGTGCATCTATCTTATCCCATTTTGCATTGATTTTCTTAGCTATAGATAGTAGCATTTATGTTTATAGATGCATGAGAATCAACTACGAAACTGTGTACATTATAATTAAAAATTTCAAATGTCAATAAAAATGAGGGGCAGAGTGTGTTAGCATCTAATGTTAACTCACGAAGAATATATTCCAAGGAATGAGAATACTTACCAAATCCCTTCTACGAAGAAGAATTGTTACCGGAGGTAGGTTGTTCAAGAGCTCAGCCAAGTAGTTCTCACTGTCTTGTGATCCTTGTAAGTTTGAAGATTGAAATATTAGCATGAGCCTTTTTGATGTATTCGATTATATTGTAATGAAGCATGGCGGGAATTTCCAAAGTGTTTGGAGGAGTAGCTTTTTCTGATACTTCTGGAATGATGGTCTTTCTTTTGGTTTTGGCGGAGGTAATTTTTTATTGTAGTAGTGTTTCTAGACTTGATCTGAGTGTTATGAGTTGAGTTGACAAGCAATGTGATATTCCTTAATAAATTTTATTTCAATTTCTAAGTTGTCAAATCCTATTCGAAACCTGGCCATCGGCTTCTCAAGCTGTATTGACTATTATTCTTTTGTTTTGGGGTTTCACTCAGTGGCAGTTCTTTGAAATTTTTCTTTTTAGCCGTGTATACACAACTGAACATATTCATTGCATGTCCAACACTCATAGCTTCTTCAACTACAACAATTTCCTCCTTTTCTTCTTCTGGCTCAGTCTATTGAGATGAAAGTATAATGTCAATGATATGTGAAACTAGAGAATTCATGTTGTGGTTCCATTATGGGCATGTCTTTTTTGAGTGATATTCTTGATGAAATGAACAATATTGGTCCATGCTCATGCTTTCAACATTCAACATGACATTCGAGGTTTATGTAGACTTTCTTAGCTAACTATTGCTACTGCTAGAGTTCTCAGGAAGTTGAATTTAGGGGTCTTTCTACTTATGGTGGTCTTGCTTTACCTTTGTTTTAAATCTTCCAACTAATTGGAGGAGACTTGATGGTGCAGGTTGACAAGCTTTAACTATCAATAGTGTCTTTATCCTTTGACTTACTTAAGGAGGTGTAAGACCTTTTACTGGTGTCTTTGGAGTCTTTTGATGCTTCATCGTTGACAATGACTCCAATTGCACGCAATTCCTTTTCAAATGCAATAGCTTCTTCGTAATTTTCAGCCAAATTTTCCTTCGTAGTTCTCTTCATGAACTGTGTGATCATTATTAGTAAGGAAGACATGTAATAATCAATTGAGATGGATTAGTGAGGTTTTGTATTCACAGGAAATTTGTTCAATATACGATTGAACCTCTAATTAAAATATTTAAATTTTTCTCTCTTCTCCATCTTCATATTGCCCAACTCTTTCAATAAAATGGGAAGGGTTTTGTCATTGGAAAACATTTCAAGGAACAACTTTTTAAACCCCTTCCAATTTTGAATTGAGTTTGGAGGAAGACTATGGTATCATACGAGTGCTCTACAATCCATGTTACAAGGGAAAAGTCTACATGCAACATCATCATAATGTACCTCAAACATTTGTAGATCTAGGTAGAAGTTATCCAAATGGTCCTCTACTTTCACTGATTTGTTAGGGTCATAATTTGTTAGTAGCTTTTCCATGTTCCTTGGCTTCTTTTGTAAAACACCTGGTAGAGAAAGTGGGCCCTAAGACATCCAATCCAAATCTTGTACTACCATGTATTCATCTCTGTTCTCCTCCTCTTCATCAGAATATGTTGGATTTTCTTCCTCTTCTTCATCACCTCCTAAACTATAGAAAGTGCATCTGAGAGTACAATGTTTTCTCCATCACCTCCATTATAAGGCAAAGGTTGATATAGTTTCTCTGCACTTTCTGCAGTCTCTGCTAACTCTTCAAGGGTGGAAAGAACCAGATCTTCATTTGTTGAAACCACTATCCTATTTGGGGTGGTTATGTTCTTCTTTGGAAAATAAGGAAGATTTTGTATTCCAATAATCAATCCAATAACCTTTACAAACTTACGGGTTATAGGATAGATGGCCTGAATATGCTCGTAAGATATTTCAAAATTTTGTTCAAGGTTGGGCTAAGAATATCTTCCAACCTTAGGAATATGAGCAGTGGAGGTGCTAGGAATATTGTTGCCTTGACCAGAAGAAATATGATGAGGGTTAGTGAGGTTATCATCAATAAGGATCTAGCTTCCCTCCTTCTAGCACTAGAAATGTTGATAGTGTTAGACTTGTTAACATTCAAGGGGGTCTCCATGATATACAATCGCAATTAGACCTCACACTGTCTTGGATAGGAGCCCCATCTGAAATACAACTTGGTTACCATTTTATTGAAGGCTTCCTTGGATCTAACTATCAGCAAGAGAGAGGAGTGCATAGATTACTTCAAAATGCAAGTAAGTTTTCCTGGTGAGTGTTCAGTGGTAGGTGTGTCAAGGTTCTTCTACTATGGAGGGAAAAAGAAAGTGAGCCTGTAAGAGAGAGGTAATAGTACCACCCTAGTAGAGACACACATGAACAAGAAAGATCCATTTAACATTAAGCATAATAGTCCACAAAGATGTGATGGTCATTGCAACCATTAAAACGCATTCTTAGTATGATAAGCACTAAAATAACTAAAATAGTTCAACTACATTAACATAGGTGGAAACGAACAAGAATTGTAAACATTCATAGAACAATATCACAAATATTCATAATCCATGCATGAAGAGCATGTTTACCATTAAGCTTCATATATTAAGTAAAAGCCCCAAGACACATGTATACATCCAACACCACTAGCTCCAACAATGGAGCATTGGAGCCACCTCTTGCTTCCCAAAAGAAATAGCTTATCTCTTTGATGCCTTGTGGGAGGAGCTAAGCTAAAAGATCCTTTTCTCATACAATAAGGGTGTATATATAACCAATGGGTTGATTCTTCACCTCCCTCATGACTCTTTGACTGCCCCCATGATTGTTTGACCTCCATATGACTTTTTGACTTTACATGACTCTTCATATTTTGTACCTGTCCTTTTCAGTTTCACTTTACAATACATTTCCAAATAAGAATTTACGTAATCCACAAGAATGATGTGGCATATGGTGACCCATGACATGAAATGACATGACACTTATGACATGGACTGCATGATGACATGTCAATGTCAAGTCATTCCTCTTGTTTCTTACTATCTGCCTTCTTGAGAATGATCTTTTGGCTACCTCCATATGGCTTAGAGATGAGAAGTCTTCAGTGATATCACGTCTTTAGTTGCAGTCACAAACTAGTGTCCCTTTGCTTTCTCCTGATTGATCAACTTGCATATTTAGCTACATATGTGTCTTCTTGCATGTTTTCCTTCTTCATCTCCTTCTTCATCATCTTGTCATGGTATGATAGATTAACTACATCTGCAATTCACTCATGACAAGACGACATCAATAAGATAAACCCTAGTCTAAAATGTTGCATGATGATCAACTAACTAAGCCAAAACTACGTGGAAGGCTGAGGGAGAGGCTTAATGATTGTTTAATTATGCAACTTAGGTAGTTATGGGTCAAGCCTGAGCCTTGAGATTACGCAATGTGAATTTCAGGTTGGACTGAGCATGATGATTGCATAATTGGGGAGCTCATGGAGGTAGGTTGAGGGCTTGATGACTGAACTTTTCCCACTATGGAGTGCTAAAAGGACAAGGAGGCCAAATGAATATGCAATTGCACATTTCAAGAACTCAAGCACTGGGATTAAGGACTAATACTGCAGAATGTGCAGTTTGGGCCTGGTTGGAGGGTAGGATTTTGCAGTTTTAGGGCTCAAGGGCCATGCTTGAGCACTGAGATTGCACAGTACACAACGTTGGGGGCCAGGAACTGCACATTGCATAGTGCCAAGAGGCAGGGTTATTTTTAGAGGCTTGAAACTGTGCAATGCAAAGTTCAGGAGGGTTGGATGAGGCTAATGTGAATTGTGACAATACTTGACTATGATCACACACTTAGAACACTTGACAACACGACGTCATATATCATCTATAACAAATGAGAAACATACTAGTGTGACTGTAAGTTTGTGACAACTTAGGGTTGGATGAGGCTAATGTGAATTGTGACAATACTTGACTATGATCACACACTTAGAACGCTTGACAACATGACGTCATATATCATCTATAACAAATGAGAAACATACTAGTGTGACTGTAAGTTTGTGACAACTTACAACAATTTCACCAACAAATATACAATTTGCAATTACCATTATGACACTTATGCGACAGTGCTTAAAACATTGGAAATGAGTGCGATATGTAGGTTTTAATCCTATACAGAAATTACCAGCATACGAATTCTAAAACACAAAAATTAAACAATGTGAGAGCATAATAGATAAAACACATATACACAGAGATTTCCCCTAGATCCCAAAATTGGGACTACCAGCTTGATTTTTAATTATATTCCTTTCAATGTTATAATACATATTTATACATGTCGAAGCATCCAATACCATGGACCAAAAACCATCGCGTCCAAAAAAATGTGCGAAAATCATGCACAAAACCATAGGTGGGTTCACCCATCCTAACATAGGCTCCAAAACCAAAATTTTCCGGGATGCTGCCCCAGACCTCATAAATTGGGGTTACGAGAGATCC
>APFE030285331.1:2268-38689 GCA_000404065.3 Pinus taeda
ATCTTTATCCACCAGCAGATCCTCCATCTTGAGTTTCCACAACTCAAAACTCTGACCATTGAACTTCTCAATCTCTATCTTTCCGCTGCTCATCATCTTCTTTCACCACCAGAATCGATCTCGCAGATCTCCCATTGAACAGGGTCTACCACAGGCCCGAGCGAAACCCCTCAGCAACAATGGCGTCCCCTTGAAGCCAAACCAACTCTGATACCAAGTGTAGGTTTTAACCCCATACAGAAATTACCTGCGTACGAATTCTAAATCACAGGAAAAATAAAAATCCGAGAGCATAACACATAAAACACGTATACACCAAGATTTCCCACTAGATCCCAAAATCGGGACTACCAGCTTGATTTTTCATTATGTTCCTTTCAATGTTACAATACATATTTATACATGCCAAAGCATCCAATTCCATGGACCGAAAAACCATCACATCTAATACCATGGACCAGAAAACCATCGATCCAATACCATGGACCAAAAACCATCGCGTCCAAAAAACATGTGTGAAAATCATGCAGAAAACCATAGGTGGGTCCGCCCAACCTAACATAGGGTCCAAAACCAAAATTTTCTGGGGCGTTGCCCCGGACCCCATAAAGTGGGGTTACAGGTACCCCTCAAACCCCCTGTTAACTATGTGGAAAGAATATAACACAACCCAACAAATGAAAAAGAACATGTCAAATGCTTAGAAACAGTATTGAGATTTCTAAGAGAGCATCAGTTGTATGCATATCTTAGTAAATACAGTTTATTTCAGACAAAGGTACATTACTTAGGACATGTTGCCTCCAAGGAAGGCATATCAATGGATCCAGACAATATAAAAGATGTCATGGAATGGGAAGCTCCTAGGAATGTGGATGAGGTCATATCATTCATGGCATTAGCAAGTTATTACAGGAGGTCCATCAAGAACTTTTCATGAATTTCCTATCCTATTACATCATTATAGAGAAAGGGAAAGAAATTTGAATGGACACAGGAATGTGGAGCTAGTTTTGAGCAATTAAAAAAATTTCATACAAATTCTCTAGTTCTAAAGATTGTAGATATGAATAAAGAGTTTGTGGTGTGTACAGATGATTGCAACATAGGACTTGGTGGCGTCCTGATGCAGGAAGGATAGGTAGTGTGCTACAAATCAAGGAAACTAAATGAACATTAGTAGAACTATGTGATGCATGATATTGAGTTGACAACGATCATCCATGCATTGAAGATGTGGAGGCACTATCTTCTTGGCAGTAGGTTTGTGTTGATGAGTGATCAAAGTGGGTTGAGATATTTGTTCGACCTACCTAATCTGAATTCCAAGCAAGATAGATGGATGGCCACAATCAATGATTTTGAATTTGATATCAGGTACATTAAAGGAAAAGAGAACAGGGTTGTAGATGATATTAGCATAAGAGTGCATGTAAATCACATAGCAACTATGAGTTCTTATGGGATAGATTTAAAGGATCAAATCTTGTAGGTAGGACAACATGATGATAGGTATATGGAGTTTAAACACAGGTTACAACAACAAGGTACAAGCGAACAAGATGTGGACTATCATCTCACGACAGATGGTTTGGCCAGATTTAGGGACAAGATCTATGTGTCATACAACAGTGAACTCAAGAAGCTTATATTGCGGGAATTTCATGTTAAGCCATATTTAGGTCACCCAGGATATCAGAAGACTTTGAAAACTATGAATAAGTTTTACTATTGGCCGAATTTGAAAAAGGAAGTGGTTGATTTTTTGGCTAGATGTTTGGCTTGTCAACATGTAAAAGCAGAGTGTAAGCATCTAGGTGGCTTATTGTATCCGATTCCAATTTCAGAGTAGAAATGGCAGCTCATTTACATGGAATTCATTACATGTTTGTCGAGGACATCTAGACATCATGATTCTATCATGGTTGTGGTTGAGACGTTGACTAAGATAGCACACTTCATTCTACTTATTCATCTAGTGAGGTAGCACATGTATTCATCAAGAAGATAGTGAGGTTGCATGGTATTCCTAGGAAGATTGTGTCAGATAGAGATGATAAGTTCACTTCCAAGTTTTGGAAGGAGTTGTTTGCATGTTTGGGTACAGAGACAGCCTTCAATACAACTTATCATCCGTATATAGATGGACAGACAAAGAGAGTCAACAAGATTCTAGAGGACATGTTGAGAATGTAGGTTATGCATCAATAGTTAAAGTGGGAAGAATATCTTCCATTGGTTGAGTTTTCTTACAATAATGGGTATCAGGAGTCACTAAGAATGAGTCTATTTAAGGAATTTTATGGGTGGAGTTGTAATACTCCCATCAGTTGGAGTGATCCAGTGAACAAGGTGTTGATAGGACAAAACATGAGATGGAACAAGAAATGCGGGCTATCAAGAAGAATATAAAGGAAACATAGGATAGATAGAAAAAATATGCAAATCAACATAGGGAATTTAAGGAGTTTCAGGTTGGGGAGCATGTTTACTTGCACATCAAGCCCAAGAAGAGATCCTTGAGGATTGGGTTATGTGTGAAGTTGGCACATTGGTATTGCAGGCCTTTCAAGATCCTTGAGAGGATTGGACCAGTGGCCTACAGACTTGCACTACCTCTGACAATGAACATCCATGATGTTTTACATGTTTCATTGCTTAAAATATATGTGAAAGATGTTGATTATGTGATTGATAGGTCTATATTGCAGATAGATCCAGAAGGAGAATTGCAACTGGGACCTCAGTGCATATTGCAGTAGAAATAACTCATGATTTGGAACCAAGTAAACGAGCAAGTTAAAGTGTAGTGGAAGCACTTTGGTCTCGATGAAGCTACATGGGAGATGGCTGATCAGATGTGGGCTATGTATCCTTCATTGTTTTCTGATTAAGGAAAAGGAGTTTTGGTATATGTTTATGTATGGATGTTACTGTAAATACCACAATGAGCTTTGTTATAAATCTCCAATAAGCAGTATGGTTGTTATGTTGTTATGTTTGTGTTGATGCCTTTAAAATCGTTGCACAAAAATTAGGGATAACCACCCGGTTTGGCCCTTAATGTAGTTCCTTTTCTGTTTGGGATGGTGGCTCTGACTAGATAATATGGGACCAGTTTCCCAATAAAATGTGTTTTGCTGAATGAGTGTTTAATATATATGACAAGATGATAGATGGTTTGAGTTGTAAACTTACAAAAATATATATATACAATATCAATGCAATTTATGATGATTCTTGGTAATCAAATGTTAATAAAGATCAATCACTTGACGATAATCACTTTGAACAAAGTGATATAAAACATATCGCATATCATAATAACATCAATTGTCAGCATATGTGCTTAAAAATATCAATTCCAAATTACTTAAAAGCGATATAATGTAGAATTGTATAAAAAATTCACATATAACAAAAATATCGAATCAAAAGATTGTTTAATTGCATAACATGAAAGAGGGAGACATTTGATAAAAGTACCATATGTGTTTGAATCCTCTTATGACAATAACAGCATGGTTCACTCTTCTTATTTCTAAAAACTCCAAAAAGATACAAAATTGCAAGTCTTCTTGTAATCCCCCTTATAACAAGTTTGAACTTTGATCCTTGTCTTCTACAAAAATAAATTCAGAAGTGTGGAAAAGCTATCTTCTTAATCTAATTTAATACAATTTCAGGATCCCTTCTCAAATGACATGAAAGGGTCTTTATAGTAAAAATAAAAATAAATTGTTCATAGAAAGTGCTTAAAGTGGTTGGAACAACGTTTCCAAAAAGATGGGATTTCATGTTAAAAATAGAATTGTGATAGATCTTGAAAAGATGCATTGCATCTATCATTCCTCCTGCGGCTTCAAGTTACAAATCTCGAGCATAGTTTGGATCTCTGGTGGATGACTCATCTTGGCATGCAACTGACCTGTGTATGCCACATCCAATAGTTCTGGCATCATGCGATATGCTGCATCAACAAGACATTTAATTGTCATTTGTTGGCTATTCGGTTTGACTAAACAGAACCAATATGTATCCCAATTGAGGCTTTCTAATTTTTTGAGTTGCTCCTCTCTGTTATTCAAATCTTGCTTCCATTGTTTTTTCAATACTTTTGCTTTTGGAAGGTTTTCTATGGAACACTCAAAAATTAAATTGGCACTGTGTAAGTTATCATTTATTAGCTCAATGATATTATTCCTCACTACCCTAGCCCTTGAAGTTTCTCTTTCTGCTTTGATGAATTGTGTCTCCCATTCTAAAAATAGTATCTCTTTATGAGATTCTTCAATTACTGGCAATTTAGTAGCCCTTCCCTTTTCTGTGCTCTACCAAGAGATATAACCTATGCTTTGTCATCTGCATCCTCAAATTCCAACCCGAATTGATTGCTTGATCTATTAGTGTGTTGGTTTTGATACATAGTGGATGAATGAGAGATATATTTTGGTAGAGTTGGGTTAGTTGTTGAGATAGGAAATTATTTATTTCTAAGGCTTCCTTTATAAAATCTTTAACTTTGGGATTGTCTTTGAATTTCTCTATTGAGAGTTGTAGCTGCTTTATTTGCTCGTCCTTAGATTTAATCTCTTCATGATGTGTCAATTTTAACTGTTCGAACTTCTAAGATAGCCGTTATTGTCTTTCAATAGCCTACTGATCAATCCTCTATTTTTCTACCCTTACCTGTTCTTCAAGGTGTTTAATCTTTTGATCTTGTTCCTTGATCAATTGATTAACTTCGGTTGCTTTATCTGTCGTGGCAGCTATGTATGCCCCTGCAAACTGAGATAATTTGGTCAGGTTCTCAGAGGCATTAACTTCTAAATCTCTCCAGATGACATTCATGGATTCTCCTTGAGGCACTGTTGCTGATTCTTGGTCTATCTTTCTCTTTTTCTGTTGCCTTTTGACTACAACTCTTTGTTTAGGGCTATAAAACACATCCAACGGTGGAATTTCTTCTATGCTCAGTGTAATCTATGATGAAGGATACTCAGGGATTACCTCAATTTCTTTTAGAGCTGAGTCCTTGTTGGATGGTGTTTCAATCATAGGATCATGAATTATGGACTTTTGTCTTAAAGGGCTGCGATAACATTTTGGGTATCACTTTGACCTTTAATCTGTTGATCAAACTGTTCCCATTCTTTGATCAATATCAGATCAATGTGAACATATGTGTCCATCTGTTCGCTTGCCTTCTCACTTGTCTTGGCTGCACCAGAATTTTTTTCTATATCCTGCTCCATGCTTTGCTTTGTTTGCTGGATGATCGATGCAATATTCAATAGGTCTAGTGGTATTGTTTGAAGCCTTTGTGTCATTTATTGGATGAATTGGTCCATTTTTGTAGATCCTAGCTTGATTTTTTCCATGTGGTTCACTTGTGTGAATGTCTCTGCTGATGTAAACAAGTCATCGAATTCATCTTTCTCATGGACGAATTGTTTAACCTTTACCTTAGTAGTAAAATTAAAAGAAATTTTATTCGGGTTATACTGTCTTTTGGGAATAACAGCTAGGTTCAAACCCTTTATTTTCTCGGCTTAAATTTTGGCATTCTTATAATCATGCAATTAATAGATGCCACAATGAATCAGAAAGGTCCGCCATAACTATTTCTTGGCATCTTTGAGATTTTTTGTAAGCCCTCTTTCAACCGTCTGACAATCTATTTCCCTAGCCAATAATTTATCTGGGACATATAGAGGAAGGACATGTGGGTCGGTAATGCTACCAAAACCCCTAATGTATGTGAACAACCCTTCTCCAAACCAACTGCCAATTGAAGTTAAATCGATACTAGCTTCCTCGGGCAGTCGAGGGGCTGGTCTATTAAAAATGGCCTGATGAATGGGTAGGAAGAAGCCATGACAAATTTTGTAGAAATTCTTCTTATATTATTTTTCCCACAGGAACTGATGGTAAATATGGATAGGGGTTGGGTCCTGAATAGTCCATTTCCATCCCATGATGGGAAAATTGGAATTGAAACAAATGGTATCGAATATATAGGCACTCATATAGAATGGGGGAACAACTCAGGTGGTTACAAACCTATTTTTTCTATAATCAAGTATTTGGACGACCATTTTCTCTGATAGGATAGTAGCCCAATCCATCGCAAAATAATTCAATGCCACTTCTTTTAATGGAACCATTTCAATGAAAAACTTAGCAGAATTGGGGCTTCAAAATAGTCTACACATCATTGTGGCAACACAACAATATGGAGATGCTAGAGAGTCCACAGAATACATACTGGATGACTCGTGCTTGTGTTTGTTAGGGAAGTGCCTCCATTGTTTGATGGGGTCCAACTCTATTTCATTTTCCTCTGAAAAATCTTCAAGGTTGATTTATTGTAGTACTTCTGAGGCTTTGGCAAATGATACATTTTCTTCAAGTACCCAGGCTTGAAGGATCCAAACATTCTTCTGTCAGCTGTGAGGAGCATCCTGTCCGTTATATTGATGCCTTCAACTACCCATTTTACCATGTCATTATATGGAAGAAGCTTTGGATGGGTCATTATTTGATGAAGAAAAAAGTCGGCTAAATCACCAAGTGTGTTCTCTGACTCTGCAGGTCCATCAACTGTAGCATGTCCCTCAGTTACCTTCGACTTTTCCTTTTCCAACATATCGTATATGCCTTCCCATGCAATTTTCCCACAATCTTGACATGTAGTATCTCAAATCAATACAGTTTTTTCCTGTCCTTCTACCACTGGGGGGGGCTTTCATTTTTCAAGCTTTCTTTGACATTTTGGCCGGTTGCATACTTCCAGATTCAAGTTATAAAAATGAAACAAAGGACAGTAATAGGCTAAAAACTTTCAGAGCAGCTAAATTCTTGTAAAGATAGTATTGAAAGAAGTACAGATGAAAATAGAAACAGGAGCATTTGATGCGAGAGATTTCGTATTATAACTTAATATTAACATGAAGGATGACATCTTTAAAGGACCGCGGGCATAATTGTTTTTTAATGCTTTGCCATAACCCGATGACGTGAAACTTTAATGCTTAATAAATAGAACACATCGCATATTTCCAAAGGTCTTATTAGAATGTGTTCCATGAACTTTCTGGTTTTGCGATGAGTGATTTCAATATATTATTTTAATATGTAAAAACAATCGCACATCGCAAGTTGGGAGTTATAAATGTCATGTTCCAAGAGTATTTTCAATTTCCACAATTGCAATAAGTAATGAACTGGCATATAGAGTTGATTAATTCCTCATTTAACTCGCTCGAATGGCATTTCCCTTTATTATTGTTATACCACTTTATTATATTTTCTAATCGCATCGCGCATCCTTGAGGTAAGTATTACCTGTTTCCGCTGGGATCGCGATATGTGATCAATGTATATCACATCGCAAGTTTTTGTGCCTAGCTTCCATTGTTTTTCGGGGTATGCAAAATGCAAGAATTATATCGCATCGCAAAGTTTCAAAGGACCACTAAAACATATCATTTGGAATCGGCGAAATACGGAATGCGAGAATCATATCGCATTGCAAAGTTTCAAAAGAATGTTAAACCCATCTTTTGGAATCTGCAATAGGTGATATGCGATCACTTTATCGCATTGCATGGTTGTCAATGGTTTGCTTAAGAAGCTCTAGGATTGAGACTTTCAGATCGCAACACGATTATTTGGATTGAATGTCCCTTAACCTTAAGCGATTGCGATTTGTTATGTGTGTTGTTTTTAAAGGTTTTTTTGAAACACTTTTATTTAAAAAACAAGAAACAAAGAAATTTATTTCTATGTAAAGGTTTATTGCTTTTTTACAAACTAAAGGGACCCTATTTCCTATTTAGCATCTTAGAATAAGATTAAGAAAAATTTGAAATGGGGGGGGGGGTTTTATTGTATAGCACAACAATTTAGAAATTCACTGAAAGAACTAGTTATCTTTGAATAAAATGATGAAATTTATAACACTTTCTCGAGTACAAATAATTGAGGAAAATGAAACTATTTTGAAATTAATTAGATAAACAAAATTAACCTGAATAAGAAAAATTGATCAATTTTGCAATTTCTTTTACAAACCTTTATTATAAATGAAAACATTTATGGTTTCTTCAAGCCTTGATTGGTTGTTAAAGATAAAGTAGGGGGCTCCTCCAACTTAGCTGTTGAATTTACTCTTTTGTCACAGGTAGTGCCACTGCTGCCAACAAATGTCTATATTCTCGACAGGGTTACCTTTTAACCATCAATTATTCATTATCTCATCCATATAAGAGTATGATATTTTAAAGATAAATTCATAAAGATATTTCTATATATATTTTCATTTTTTTTCTTTTTCTTTTTCAGATAAAAGCCATTGCCCTGGTTTGGGAGCCAGAAGATGACAATGCCATTCACTGGTTGTAATTGAACTGAACAAGGTGGCTTGTAATGAGACCCCTTGTCTTATGATTATAAGCCATTACCCTATTTTGGTATGCATTATTGGTAATGTCAGTTTAATTAGTTCCCTATGATCATGGTAAGTAGGCTCGTAATGAGACCTATTATCTTTTAAATCAGATATATATTTTAGAATTACACTCTAAAAAATCATAAACCTAGTGGATAGGGTGAATCTTTGACTCCTTAAGAGTTATTTGATGACAATTATAGAGATGTAGATACTTAGTTGTAGAAAGTCTTTAATTTTTAAAAAATAACCTCTCTCAATTGATAAAACTTAAAATGATTTGCTATGTTTTCCAGGTTTGAAAGATTTCACAATCTCAATGAACATCTCAGAGTTTTATGATGTTTATCTAATTTCCAAAACTGTAATCATTTCCTTGAAAGTTTCTACTTTCCAAAAGTGGATATTAAAATATGTTTTCAAAGAGATTTCAATAGAAGAAAGCCAATAGTGTACTATTTACAACATTATTTCTGAAAGAAATCAAAATTTGCAAAAAAAGAATATGTACAGATAAGTAGGGCTTACCTCCTTAGTGAAAGAATTTCTTTAAGATAAGCCCATTCACGGGAAGAGAATCTCTCTTTCGTATTAAGTCCTATAGTAAAAATGTTGATGAACCTATCTCTTCGATGATATGAAATGGTCCAAGCCACATCTTCTGAAATTTGGTATTCTTACCTTTGTCTTCATGTGCTTTGTCCCATTTCAAAATGAGATCGCCAATATGTAATGTTTTTGAGCCGGCTGAACTTGCATCAAAAGAGGATTTAATGACTTGCTGATGTTTAGCATGAGTAATCTTGGCTCTTTCTTCTTCCTCATCTAATTTAAAAATTTGATCAAATCTTAATTGAATAGAGGAAGAAGGAGTTTCTTCAATGAATTGTACTAGAGCTAGTGATGGAGGGCTAGATTTGGTGGAATAACAATTTCTTTCCCATACACTATGTTAAAAGGGGAAGTACCTATTGAGGCCTTCTGAGTTATATAGTCTGCCCATAGTGTGAATATCAAAGATTTATGCCAATTCTTTTGGCTTTGATCAACAATTCTTTTAATAATCCTTATGATATTTTTGTTAGTTGACTCTATTAAGCCATTTCCTTGGGGATAGTAATTTGCAGAGTATTTTAAATTAAAACCTCTCTTAAGAGAAAATTCGACTATACAATTTCCAGAAAAATAAGATGCATTGTCAAAGATAAGTGCATTAGGTAAACCAGACTTGTTGATGATGAAATGATCAATAAATTCAATAATCACATCAAAGTTTGCTATCTTTAGTGGAATTGCTTCTACCCACTTTGTGAAGTAGTCTATGGCTGTAATGATGTATTTGTGCTGCTTGGAAGAATGAGGGACAATCTCTCCTATAATATCAAGCCCCCACTGCTCAAATGGTTGTTCAATGTTGACTGGTTGTAAAGGAAAGGCTGGTTCCCTTTGTATCCCACTAGCAGTTTGGCGTATCTTACATTTCCTCACATAGTCATGGGTATCTTTGAACAAATTTGGCTAATAATACCCCACATGTAATATCTTGTGTGCTGTAGTGTATCCTCCAAAGTGTCCACAAAATGGGCCATCATGGAGTTCCTGTAAATCCGTTTGCGCTTCAGATTTTACAAGGCATCTTAACATAATAGAATCATAATTTCTTCTTAATAACACATCATCAATGATTTCATAGTGTTTGGATTTTAACCTTAGGGCATGTTTGTTTTTGTAGCTGAATTCAGGGGGAGCATATCCATTTTTCAAGTAAAAAATTAGATCAGCCTATTGAGATTCAAAATAAATCATACTTATCTCATTTACTTGTGCAGTACTACCTAAATCTTCATGATTTGGTATATTGGAAGCTCCTCCCAGCAACCTGCAAAAACCTTGTCCTCTAACAATTTTCACTGGTTTAATATCAATGTCATATTCTTGTAAATTTTTTACCCAGTTAGCCCTTTTCTCTCCTACCTCTCTTTAAATTAACAATTGCCTCACTGTAGAGAATGGGACTATCACTTTTGTTTGTGTTTTCAGGAGAAAATGTCTAAAATGTTTAACAGACTGAAATATAGTGAATGCTTGTTTCTCGACTTCTGAATAATTAAGCTTAGCACCTTGCAAATTGGAAATAAAGAAAGATATGGGTGCTTCCACCGTTGATCATTGAGTTGTGTTAAAACAACAACATAAGATGAGTGAGTGGCCAAAGTATACAAAATAAAATGACTAGAAAAATTCGGAGTAGTCAATGCAGAAGAATTAATGATTGCTTGTTTGATTGAGTCAAAAGCCTCTCTTTCATTATGTCCCATTTGAATACTGAATTTTTCTTAATCATGGATTGCAAGGTTAGAACAATATGAGAAAAATCAGGAACAGATCTTTTTACAAAATTTATCTATCCCAAGAATGATTGCATATATTTCTTATTATGTGGCAAAGGGATATCAGAAATCTCCTTTATCCTGTCAGGATCAATGTATATGCCATTTTTCGATACAATAAACCCTAAGAGTTTACCTTCATTAAGAGAAAAGAATGATTTTTAGGATTTAGAGAGATTCCATAATTTTTGCAACATTCAAAGATTTGCTTTAAATCATGCAAATGGTTTCTCTTTTTTTTAGAATAGACAATTATGTCATCCAAGTAAACAGTGGTCGTTTTATTGATCAAACCTTTGAAAGCTATGTCCATGGCTCGTTGGAAAGTAGCTCCAGCATTTATCAAACCAAAAGGCATTTTATGATAAGCATATGTTCCCCATTTGGTTTTGAATGTAGTCTTTAATCTATCATCTGCATGTACCAGGTTTGATTATATCTTGAAAAATCATTAAGAAAAGACATTAATTCTAAGCCAGCTACTGATTGAAGTATCTACTCCATTGTCGGTAATGGGAAATTATCTTTTTGACATGCTTTGTTGAGATTTCTAAAATCTATGCAAATCCTAATATCGCCATTATTTTTCCTGACAGGTACCAAATTTGAGACCTATTTTGAATGTTTGACAGGAAAAATTATTTTGGCTTTAAGGAGTTTATTCAACTCTGCTTTGATTTGACTCTTAAGATTGAGGTGAATTTTCCTTAATTTTTGGTATATAGACTTCTCATCAGAAATCATTGGAATTGTATGTTGAATAATAGAGGTATCATAAGTCTTTAGATCCTTATAATTCCAAGCAAAAACATTTTTGTATTTTTTCAGTAATCGGATGAAAGCAAATCTTTCATTAGGTGAAAGTCCAAGTCCTAGATTGACATTTTGTGGTTTGGTATCTGTACCAAGATTTATTAATTCAAACCTTAATGTTGAACTTTGAAGCTTTGCATTAGTGACCTTTTTGAATCTATCCTTAATATCATAAAGATCTTCTGGTTTAACAACATATTTAGGAATAGGATTTTCAATGAGTTTCTACTTTAATTGAAGATCATGATCGCTTTCATTGATAACTTGGTCACCATAAGATCCTTCAGATTTCAGGAAATTTAGGATATCCTCATCAGGATTGAACACATGCCAATTGGTGATATTATCTGGGATAGATGGTCTAAAAATTAATTCAATGGAAAATTTATCTGGATTATAATCCTCATATGGAAGGAGCTTAGAAGCTACATTAGCCAGGAGATTTGCTACTGCATTCTGTGATCTATGAATAGGAGAGATATCAAATACCAAAAAATGAGATATAAGATCTTGAAAAAGTGATTGATAATGTTTCAGATGTCTCGAAAGACAATGAAGAGTATTTCTAACTTGTTTAATGGAAATTTCGGAATCACAAAATATTTTCAAATATTGGACATTTAGTCCTATTGCTTTATATAGACTTTGAACCAATGATTCATACTCTACAATATTATTAGTACACTCAAATTCTAACCTACATGATGACATTGTATTTTCTCCTTCAGGACTGACTAAAATACATCCTGCTCCTGCACCGTTATTAGATTTAGATCCATCAAAATACAAGGACCAAAATAAAGGCTTATCTACCGGTTTATCTACAAGATTATCTACAATATTAACACATTTAGAAGTATGCGTCTGTGAAAAATTCTCAACTTGTGATATGACATTACTAACTGAGAAAAGTGATTGCTGAGCATTGAAGTTCTTGAAAAATGATTAAGCCGAATAGTTTCCAAGAATATTATTATTGAAGGCTACTGGTTCATTATCTTCTTCAAATTCTGTTACTATGTGAGTCAAGTGTTTTTCACGGTCAATTCTGATTTGATTTGGCTTCCCATTATAAGGAAGCCACATGTGAGACCAGTCAGTTGGAATATAACCATGAAGTTTCTCAGACCAAGCTCTGCTAAAAATTAAGCCATAAAACTCATGGATGTCAGCAATCAATATATCAATTATTTGAACAATCCTTGGATCAATAGACAGTCTAATAGTAACTGAATTTATTTCTCCTAAAACTTGAACCTTAGTTTGATCTAATAGGACAATATGAACTATAGACTTCTGGGGTTCAATATTTAATTTGGAGCAAATTGATGCTGACGTTATATTTGATGAAGCCCCTGAATCAATCAAGCAGTTATGCAAATTTCTATTGTAGATCTCATGCGTTAAAAGAAAAGGAGAAGTATGAGAATTTGATCTATCTCCAATCAAAATGGCATCGATAGAATCCACCTTATCAGATGGTGGCCTACCCAATCCTTTGGTAGCCTTGGATAATACACTAGTTGGAAGAGGAGAAGGAGGTACTGCATTTAATTCCTTGAGCAACAACTTTTGTTGATGCTTGAGCTTGCTAAGTTCATGCAGAGAGATGTTTTCTCGAGTCTTCTTCATATCTTCAACTATGTTATAATCCATGGAATCTGTAACTACTAGAGTTTTTGATGATGATGGAGGATTGGATGAAGATGGTTTTGTTTGAGGAGATGAAATTGGAGTTTTCTTCACGGGAGATTTCTCTTTAGTAATAGGATTTGAGATTTTTTCTTTTGAGTTGACTGATTAGGTTCTTTAATAATCTTACTTCTAGTGTTTACTAGTAAGGCTTCCTATTCACTTTCGTTATCAAAGTTGGGAAGAATAAAGTCCCACATTCCATGGAATTCAAATGTTTCTTCTTCCTCTATTTCTTCAGCTGATAAAAGTGTATCTTCTTCCTCATCATCATCTAAATCAGATTCTGCATTTGATATAGCATTTGGGGGTTTAGGATCAGTTGACTAATTTTTTTTTAAATTCCTAAATGGTTTTTTCGATGAAGTTTCAATTACCTACTTTTTAATCTCTACCATTTCATTGGACATAGTTTTAAGAACTTTTTGCAGGCCTTCATCTCTAAAGGTTACTTTATTCTTTGATTCATCTCTAAAGGTTACTTTTTTGGATTTTCTTTCCTCTAATGCATTTTTATTTTCTATGGCCAAGATACATTTTTCAACAACTATTGCCTCCTTCGTATTTTCTGCTGATGTCAGTTTGGTAGCTCTATCAACAAAGATGTGTGTGTTTGAAGGTAGAGCATAAATGTACCATTCATTTCAGACATCCTCACTAGGCTTGGATGTTGTAGGTATTTTATTCAATAACTTATTGAAACGTGAGTTGAAGTCCTTAATGGGTTCTTTTGATTCAACTTTCAAATTGGAGAGGTCATTTATCAAAGTTGTTGTAGGCCTATCATCTCCAAATTTAGTTAGAAATATCTCTTGAAAAGCATCCCAGCTGTTAATTGAGCCTGATGGTAATGAAAAGTACCATGGTCTAGCTACTCCTTGTAGAGTATATTGGAATAATTTTACGATTGCATCCTCCTTCGTTACTCCATTCAAATTAATGGACAACATGAAATTATTTATATGTGCTTTCGCTAATAGGCCATTATTAGGATTAAATTTAGGTAACCATTTTTCTGGATGTGCTGTTAATTGGGTCAAAAGTGCAAGCATTCTAATAGCTCTTGGGTTGGTCCATGGCCTTGGTTAAGTTTGATTATGTGCCATTGTTGGGATATTAGTAGAAGAGAGTGAAGCAGTGGGTGAAGGTGATTGGGTAGAGGATGGCGAAGTTCCTGTACTTGTGTGAATCATGATTTGAAGTTGGGAAGTGGGTATGTGACCTTGTAATGATATGGATGGAATGGACGATGATGATGTAAGGACCTTGCTGCTAGATTCTGACAGTGTCTTCTTAACCCTTTTTATGGCTTGGTAGAGGGAATTCAACTGGTAGGATTCCAAGTTTTTCACTCTTTGCTCTAATTAGCAGTTGCGATGGGATATATTGTGAAGTGACACTACCTTGGGATAACTCAGACTCTTGACATATTGAAATCTCTTGCAATTTGTGAATCAAAGATTCTACTTCAGGGGGTTCAAAAGAAGCATTGTCTAGCTTGTTTAGGATTTCAGCAGTGGGTTCTGTATTTTTCTTTTCAACTTCTCGGTTAGGCATAGGAGATTTGAAATGTGAACGAGAAGTTGGAGGTGATGATGAGGGAGTTTTACTCTTAGAATGGCCTCAAAATTTAGATTTACTTGCCATTCATAGTCAGGCCCTCCTTCTAGCACCAAAAATGTTGATGCCTCTAAAATCTTTGCATCAACATTGGGACAACTACTCGGTCCGACCCTTAATGCAGTTCCTTTTCTGTTTGGGATGGTGGCTTTGACTGGATAATATGGTACTTTTATCAAATGTCTCCCTGTTTCATGTTATGCAATTAAACAATCTTTTGATTTGATATTGTTGTTATATGTGAATTTTTCATACAATTCTGCATTATATCACTTTTGAGTAATTTGGAATTGATATTTTTAAGCACATATGCTGACAATTGATGTTAATATGATATGCATATCTTTTATATCACTTTGTTCAAAGTGATTATCATTCATGCTTAACTTTCTATAGTCAAGTGATTGATCTTTATTAACATTTGATTACTAGGAATCATCATAAATCGCATTGATATTGTATTACCCAAGTGTTATTTATTATATATATATATATATATATATATATATTAGATATCTATTTGTATATTTTCATAAGTTTACAACTAAAACCATCTATCATCTTGTCATATATATTAAACACCCATTCATCAAAACACATTTTATTGGGAAACTTGTCCCATATTATCTAGTCGAAGCCACCATCCCAAATAGAAAAGGAACTACATTAAGGGTCGGACTAGGTGGTTATACCTAATGTTGGTGCAATGATTTTAGATGCATCAACAATTTGTCATGTTGGTTTTGGTTTTCAATGGGTTAATCATTGTAAATACTACATCGATATAACTTACAAAGAAGCATGGGAAGTATATTTTGATTTACATATGTTTTTTTGGTTGTAGGTGTCATAAAACACCAAGGACAGTGTTCCCCTAAGGGGGAGTGGTCTGTAACAACCCCGGGTTAAAAATTAATATAATAAAGTTAATAAAGGAAACATAAGACTAAGGTCATGGGACGCATATTCCAAGTTGAATGTTGGGCAAAAGATCCTAGTGGGTGTTCATTTAGTTTATTATGGCTAAGGAAAAACTGGAAAAGGCATTGGAAAAGGTTTTGAAAAGGAAAGTGGAATTAATTGGCATTTTATTTATGAAATAAAGGAAAATAGGGGAAAATAAAGGTGAAAGGTCACAGGCTTCGTGTGAGGAGGAAATTGAAGGAAAACTAGAGGATATTGAAGAAAATAGAAGCCTCAATGATAAAAAGGTTTATGAGGATCCATTCACAGCTTTTGGCTGGTTAACCTTTTGTTAGTTTTAGCTTGGAGTTCTCTTTATATTCTCTCTCTCATACTCTTGATCACTCTAGCATTGAAGAAAGGAAGGAAAAGGAACGACAAGAAGGAAAAGGAAATCAAAGATCAAGCAAGGAAGAGTTTGTTCAAGCAGCTACAACAAGATTAATTTGTAGGTTTTGGAATGCATGGTATATTCATGTATGTATTTGGTTTTCTTGTTTTCTTTGACATGTGTTTTTCCAAGCACGACAATGGTTTTCAGCCTTGCCTTTCCATTTCCAGATAGCCATGGTGTGATGGGGTTTTATCATTGGTTGAGATTTGGATTACCAGACGGGTTTGGAATTGGGTGAGGTGGTCTCAAGAAAATTTCCAAGGTCCTAGGAATCCCTTGATCAGTAATGGTGTGATTTCGGTAAATCCTTAGGGTGGAGATGAGAAAATTACTCAAGGCATTGGTGAAGAAATCTAGAGGCATCCAATATTTCTTAGGGCCTAGTGACTCCTTGATCTATTTTGGCGGGATTGTGGTAAAGATTAGTAGTGTATGTTTTTGTTTGGGAATCCCTTGAACGGTAATGCCGAGATTGCAGTAAATCCTAGTTGCATAGGCAAGGGTTTTGGGCCTAGGAGTTCCTTGATCAGTTTTGGGGTGATTACGATAAAGCACGAGGAAGCCTTGGTTGTTTTGTAGTGAGTCCCACTTTTATGCTTGGAATATGGCATAGGGATTATTGGCTCAAAGAAAGATTTGGTTTAGCTCAACCTATGGTCAGGTGGTACGTGGAAGCACCCGACTTGGTTTATTTATAAGAGATATTTTCCTCTTATACTTTCATGAGTATTTATAATTGTTATTATGTGGCTTTGATGGTTGTTATATCATTGTTATTATTTTGTTTATATGTTGGTTATAAGCATGGTTTATGATGGAATCTAGTTATGGCTCTTAACATGTGTGGATTGGTAAATGAATGGTTATTGAATGCATGACCTCATAGATTTTATTGCAGTTATTGTGAGAGGGCATTAAACCTTCTTGATTATTTTCAGATAAGTATGATACCCTTATGTTCATATATGGATTTATGACATGTAGAATGTGTTCACTATGTGTTTGACAGAATGTTTGTCATGGTTAGGCCTAGTTAGGTAAAGTTAAGGATTACATTTTGTGTTAATGAAATTTCCTAGTGTCATTCATCATTATGGAAAGTTTCATCAAGTTTTGGGTAGAGGACTAGATCATATCCCTAAAAAACTAGCTCAGAATGTGGGGCCGCATGCACATAATTGGGTAATTTAAACTACAGTTGTTGGGAGGCAGGGTTATCCATATGAATGGAGGGTTACAATCATTGGATTTCCTTGTTATGCTAGTGAATGAGATTCCAGGTCATTAAAAAGACAATTTAGCTTAGGGTTTGAGCACCTTGAGGGGTTGTTCAACTCTTAAGGGTCCTCTAGCTCCCGAGGAAGGTCAATAAAGTTTCACATTGTCAATTCCACTTCCTTAGTTGTACTTAGTAGGTTGTGTCACGTCATAGTACATTCATTTTATGTTTACCTTCACAGGCTGCTGAAAGTGGGTAAATGTGGGAGGGGTAGTTATAGACATAGCCAAATTTTTGTGAATTTCATGTTGATGAGGAAGTATTCGATTTATCTATAACTAGGACCAATTTCTCCATAACTAAAACTGAAAATAATTCAACATTATGTCTAGATCATGTGTGAAAAGTGAAACTTGAACCCTATTCATGACCTTTCTCTCTCATTGATCATTATCTATTCTCTTCACACACACACACACGCACACGCATGCACACACACATTTATATAAACACTAGGTGAAAGAGAAGCTTGCATGGTCTTAGGGGGAGAGATGATATATGAACATTACATATTGCATGAAGAAGAAGGTCTAAAACAAAAAAATGGAGCAATAAGAGGCCCAAAGTTAATTCAGGTCCTTAGGATTAGTCCCCAAGTAGAGGCAAGAAGACAAATGCTAAGATCAGAGAAAAGAAGAGTTTATTAGATCAATAGGAGTTGATTTATTAAAAGAAGAAGAGGCAAGAAGACAAATGCTAAGATCAGAGAAAAGAAGAGTTTATTAGCTCAATAGGAGTTGATTTATTAAAAGAAGAAGGTATCATCCTTTGGTCTCATAAAAGAGTGGTTGCTCAAGAAATGAAAGGTTTGCATCTTATATGCAGTAGATTTATTTCATTTAAGTAGCAAATTTGATTATGCCTAGCAATCTTGATTTATGTAAATAAGTGGTTTGCTTTGCATGTTTCTTGGTTATCATTTGGGATCACTATGTAAAGTCGTAGCTTTTGGCTTAATTGGAGTAACGCTTTGTAGAAATGAACACCTATTTTTTCAGAAATAATCATGGGAGGTTGCTTGGAGCATTATTCAACGGGTATAAATTTATTGGTACTATTGGTGTTAGTTAAGCAAAAATCCCTATTTTGAGTAACATGATCTCATGGGGAGAATATTTGGTTGTTAGAATGCTCAGGAGAAGTAAGCACAGTGAGTCAAGCATAATTAGTAGTGAACAACAACCCAAAATGCATTGTTAACTATGGTATTTATAGCAACAACAATACCACTTGTAGTTTTGATTAGTACATTCAAGGAGGAGATAGTATATGTTCAAGGGGAGCATATCATATATATCATGTGCTTTAGACATGAGAAGAAGCTACAAGAGGACACAAGGACAATTATGTTTGACATCAAGCACTGTGGTCCCTTGACATTGATGTCATAAATGGATGTTTTTCCTCCTAGCATAAATAAAAGGAAAATGAAATGTCAAGAGGCTTGTCTACTAATGCTTGTTTTCGCAAGTGTCTTTTCCCATGTTGTTTCTAGCTAGGATTGGATGTTAGACTTCAAGTGCCTCATCAAAGAGATATCAACCCTTGAGAAGAGGAGTCTACAAAGGAGAATAAGAAAACATTAGTTTCTCATAAGGATAATGCATATTACCAGGCCAACCGTTTGCCATTAATTGAAAGGGGGAGAGAATGCAGATTTTAGCTCTTAGCCATTGAAGTCAAAGGGGGATACAAAGCTATTAGTGTCTCAAGTAGGGGAGAGAAATATCAATGACTATGATTGAGAGAAAGGAATCAGCCACAAAGGAAGAATGAATATTTGTGTTTATTGGATGTAACATGAGGAGTGGCCATCAATAATAAGTTCCCATCAATGCCAAAGGGGGAGATTGTTAGATTGTTGGCATTGTTAGGTTGGCATATGGCATCAGTGTGTTGGCATCAATATGTTGGCATTAATTTCAACGTGATGCATTGGTGTGATTAGCATTATTAACAACTTGAGTGCATCCTACTGTATGGTTGAGATGATCATGTGCATAAGAATATGATTATGCCGAGTGTCAAGTCCAGGGGGAGTTCTCTAGTAGATGTGGTCTTTAGTATAGAAGCATCATGGTAGCTGGTTGAGTGAAGAAGCTATAAATCTTATAACTATGGTGGTTAGATGAGCTAGGATTTGAGGGAAATTCTGCCTTATAAGATTAACCCAAATTTTTTTGGAAATGGTACAGTTGGATAGTGCTCAAAATGAGATTTCCAACAATATGCTAAAGTCTAAAAAAGGCTTCCTAAATCAAAATATATTGTAGGTCAAAGTTCTAAGGCCAAAAGTCAATTTCGGTTTTTTTTCTTGAGCCTCGTAGCTTAGTCAAAATACAAGTGGAAAGAACTACCACATGGGTGCGCAGGTGGACCAATAGAAGCTCAAGAAGGATAGAGGGGGTCCCATAAGGGACATGTAATCTTGATGGTTTCCAAAGGAGTCACAAGTTTTATTTCTAAGGAGACGATTCCAGAGAGATGAAAATATGTTTGTTAGTTGCAACAATTATTTCGCGTCCTAACCTAAAAACTTATAATGGGAAATCAATGAAAAACTAAGGTGTGAACCCCTCCTTACCTCTGTCTGGTGATGTGGATGATTGAAAATGTTGACAAATCAACAAAGAACACATGACAATCTCTAATTGGTAGATATAGATGGGATGGAGCCATGGTGGTAGATGGCATCAACAACTTAAAGGTTTGTGATGATGTCAACATCTAAAAATCTCGAGACATGTAGAATTCTAGGATGATGACACACGTCATGCATATTTTATTTTTTCATGTTGCAAAGTGGGCCTAAAATATGTGACACATTTCACCACTTGGATCATGACACGTGGAAGTGAAGTATAGGTGTGAGATAGGCTAGTAAGGCTGGAAATACATGTAACCAATTTTCTCATTGGCACAAGTAAGGAGCATGGTGGCAGTTACACGTAACCCCAAGGGTTTTTTATTGGTTTGTGACTGTAGTGGCTTGTCTGACAAGGATACATCACCCGAGTGGTTATTCCCTAGAAGTTTCCTTTGTAGTTCAAGTTTAAAACTTTGGGATGACGAGGTGTCGGGACACGATGACATGCATAGATGAGAATGAACTAGCATACAAGTGGCACAACACAAAAGATCAAAAGGGATAGCATGGACCCCATGGGACACATCACCTCAGTGATATTTTCCCTAAGGTTCCCAAGGGAACTTAAACCCAAAGTTTTAGGGAGACGAGATCAAGACAAATAATTTCCCATTCCTTAACATTTCTTCAAGTATTGGAAGGCAAGCCTAGGGGCTAGTCAAGTGAAGCTTTTCTGTGTTATGAAACCTTGGGGCTTTGGTATTATTACAATAAAAAAGTGTTGGGAGAGTTTAAAAGGCACTACAGGCTTGGATATACAAAGGCTTAGGCCTATGTGCACATTGTTAAGGGCTTAGTGATTATGGACATGAATGAGTCGACAATTAGTTTAGCACAATATGCACTATATAAGCAGATGTCCCATATGTGGAATTGCATTGCACTTATGGTTAATAGGGATTGAATGAGTCTATAATCAACTTCTCACTATGTGATATATTTGGCATATAAAGACATATCTAGTGGTTTTCTAGAATTGGAAGAACTCTGCCAAATCTTGTGACATGCCAGAATTGCTAAAATAGGTAGAATGACTCATTGGTTATTTCCAGACTAGTAAGAAGGACAAGGAATTGAATTTCCTGGCTCTAATAGAACAATTCAAACTTGAGTGCTCCTCACACCATGAAGAGATAACTGAGAAAATGGTCGTGGGAGTATTGCGATTAGACTAAAGCTCAAGGAGCCATGTTGAAGTACATCTCAATCTCTATGAGTCTTGAAGAGTAACAATGGAGAGCCATGCTATTTGTACAAGCATAATTTAATGAAGGAACTCCTTGAGTGTGCAGATTGAATGATATTTGATTCTTAGCATGAAAAAAGCACCAAAGACAATTTTCTAATTTAATACAAGTGTAGTGGCTGAGTAATTGGGTATAACAATAGAATGGAGAGCCTCACATGAGTACACACTTGGGAAATGTGAAGAATAGAGTGAGACATGTTGAAGGACCATGAACACTAAGTGTGAATGGAAATAGAGATTGCATTGTTCCCTGTGTTGTTGTGGAACAAAACACATGAACACTCAGAATTTGTAATGCCACCTCCCACATTTACCCACTTTCACTGGCATATTGGTGTAAACATGAGCTGAGGGATGCTATGACACGAAAAAACCTCCTAAATACAGTTAAGGAAGTGGGTTCTAATTTTCCAACACATGCTATTAATTTTTACAAACACTTTTTGACTATCATACTTGTAAGTAATGGAAGCATAGTTTGGTAATTGTTTCCATTAGTTTCATTAGATATTCATCAAGAAGGCTTGCCACCCTTGCATACTTTCTACAACAAACACATATTATCTCATGCATCGATATAAAATAATCGAGAGTTTGTCAGACAATGAATTAGATCTAGATCAATAGCACGTCATATAATAATAAATACACCATGCATGTAGAATATACTTAAACAACAATAAATCCATGAAAAAAATCATGTAAACAAAGACAATTTAGCAATTATTCTCATTGATAATCAATAGAGAATAACACATATTAACATGTGCAAAGTACTAACCAAGTCAGGGACTTCCACGTACCACCCGACGATAGATTGGGCCTAACTAAATATTTATTTCAATTAATCACTCATGTGCCTTATTCCAAGCATGAATGTGGCATCTCATGGAATAAACTAAGACAAAACCAACCAGGGCTTCCAGAGGCCAAACCTCCTCAACCCTCAACCATAGTGATTCCACCTATATGGTCCAAACATCACTAGCACCAACCATATCTTTTTATACCCAAGTTGTCCAGGGCTCTAGGAACTAGTAACTCAAGCCATAACCTTCTATAGCTCAAGAGTATTTGTCCAACCTGGATCCAAGGACTAGTAACTCAACCCACCAAGGGCTCCAGAACATTTGTCTCAACCTAGTCTTCAATACTAGTAAATAAACCCAAGTTATTTCAGGGCTTCTAGAGTGTTTTTTCCAGCCCAAAACCTTACAGAACATGAGCACCAATCAAAAAACAACAAGTGGAAATACCCACAACACCATGGCTATCCTGAAAATGGCAAGGCAAGGCTGAAACCACTGTCAAACTAGGTAAATATCCATGTCAATGACAACACATAACCATAAAATCACATGCATATACCATGCATCCAGAAATACACAAGGAAATAAAACATGAAACCTATTACTTATAACGCAATCTAGTTGTAGTTGTTGATCCAACTATTCCCTTGCATTTTCTTGTTTCCCTTTGCCTTCTTTATCTAAATTCAAATGAATACTAGAGTGCTCCAAGAATTCTGTAAATGTGCAAGAGTATGAGAGTATGAGGGAATTAACTAGAGATCCATCCAAAATAGAGAAAAGGTTGTGAACTAATCCTCAGAAGCCTTTTTATCATTTAGGCCTCTATTTTCTTCAATTTCCTCTTTTTTTCCTTCAATTTTCCTCACATGAAAGTTTGTTACCCTTCACCTTCCTTTTCCCTTATTTTAATTTATTTCATAAATAAAATGCCAATCAATAACTGTTTTCCTTTGCCAGTTTCCGTAGCCATAAATTAATCACCAATGATACCCATCGCTATGTTTTTCCCAAGATTTATCTTGGAATACGTGTCCCATGACCTTGGTCTTATATTTTTCTTTTACATGGAAAATCAACCAAGGGTTGTTACAAATCGCTCCCCCCTTGGGGGAACACCATCCTCGGCGTTCTATGACACCTATGACCAACAAACCACTGATTAAAAAAAATAGAAAAAAGACTACCTATAGAGCTTTATAACCCAACTCATTTTAGTATTTACAATGACCTCTACTAAAAACAGAACAACATACCACTTACTGGAGCTTTATAACACAAATTATTATGGTATTTGAAATAATAATCACATATGCTTATGAAAATTTTCTTCAACTAACAAATAATCATACTTTCTATGGAGATTTATAACCACAACTCGATATGGTATTTACAATATCATACACATATACATATGCACATTTTCTCTAACCAACAAATAAAAGGATACGAAGTATGTATCAATAAGCAAGAGAATCTAGAGACTCATAGCTCCACCCTCAAAAGTGGTGCTAGGATTCGCCTCCTTCCTTGGAAATCTAGAATCCACTGCTAAAGTCAAACTTGTATCCAAAGCCTAGTGCTACGATCCTTGTGCTACTTGTTCTCTTGGTGAACAATTATTGGCTCATTGTTCTAGGGCATACTCCCAATGTGCTTTTGATTCCATCTATCAATGCTAATGACCAAAACAAATGTATTCCATGACCTTCCCTTCTCTTCTACAAAGTCCCTTGGTTAATCTGGTCACCCCCTTCTGTGTAGTCACACACCTTCCAAGTTCTGTTGGCGTCCCCTTCTCTACTACATAGTCCCTCAGGCAATCCATCCCTTGGAAATATTTCCTCGCATGGGAAGATCCAGAAACTAAGGCATAGCCCTACCCTAAAACTATCGTACCGATTATAGCATGCTCTTGGAAATCAATGGAAACTATTGGGTACTAGTGTCACACAATGGTCTTGCTCCTGAAGTGCTTTACCAACATATTACTTCATGTTCCAATTCCTTTGAGTGTTGTTGCTAACATTCTATGGAAGCCAATACCAACCACCCAAACCTGGAATTTCCATGCTTTCATGTACCAAGCACATTATTTCCATTAGAGTAAAAAGGAAATTAAATAAATTCAAATCATACATCATTGGTAGCTCATCAATAAGGTACACCTGCAATATTGTTTACTTCTTGTCACAACAATCAAACTAGCTCTTTGATCAAATCATCATGTATAAACATATCACACCCAATTAGGTAAACACAACCATCATAAATCAAAATCATAGATCACATGCATAATTAAAACTAAACTAAAATAATAATACTTATCTTTCAATCGATTCTTTACTTCTCCTTTGTCCTTTGTACTTTTCGTACACACATCAGATTTGTGGTCACACCCAGCAAGTACCCAATGCTTTCTCTTCTCTTCAAGCATGTATACGTACACACATTGTACATCACACGCATACACCCACACATGGTGTACAACATAACACATACACCTACACTCAGTGTACACCAAAACAAATATATGTACATAATACAACACATTGAATACACATGTCACAATACAACAACTACCCAATACACATAATACAATATCACATGTGCACAACACAACATGTACAACACATAAAAAATACCACATGAACACAACATCACTTGCACAAATTGTACACATGACCACATGTACATACCACCACATGAACATAACACCACATGTACACAACACCACTTGTACAACGTGTACACAACACCACCTAGACAACATGTACAAAACACCACATGGACACAATACCGCATGTAGCACATGTACACAACACCACATCCACACAACATGACATGTACAACATGCACACATCACCATATGTACACATCGACTATACAACATGTACACAACACTGCATATCCAAAATGCGCACAACCCCATACGTACATAGCATTGCATATAAAACATGTACACAATGCCAGTACTACACATCCAAAGAACACACTGTCTCTATCAAGTAACCTTGCTTCTAGTGTCTTTCCACTATCTATGCTTGTCCCAGCATGCCACAGATCACACTTGTTTGATTCTGCTGATGTATCCCTTAGAATTACCTTTCCATAATGTAAACATAGGCATAGTATAAGCACACAATATAAATTTAGATCCACATGATACTAACCTCATAGATCTATCAAGGGTACTCTGACCACTTGATGCCTCATAAATCAGGAACCTCTTCATTCTATTCACCTGTATAAGCAATCATTCCTCTGTAAGAATGATCCTTGATGACCCTTTCAGATGATGATATACATAAATACATGTATGCATATATAGACATCAACATAATCATTATCACAATATAATTACTAGATATGATAAGGTCTAATTCAAGAGAACTCCCTTTATATGTGCACAATATGCACAACATTGAGAACAATAGTTCACAACTTAGCCAAGGAATTTGGCGCCTCAAATCCATTTAATTTACCTTTCCTGTTACCTTTCTCATGACTATCTTTCCACCTTCCATTTACCCTAATGGACCCAACCAACCCAACTTGTTGTCATGTTTTTTCCATCATCTACCCTCATACATGCACCAAGATTCATCTGGGTCTTTCATTACCTATTGGGTACCACAAATCTCTCCCCATGCTCCATTAAATTTCCTTTTTCCCAACCAATCCCCAAGACCCTAAAAACATAAAAGGAAAGAAAAAAAAGGAAAACAAGAATAAAACCATGGAAAACCAACAACAATACAACACCACAAATAAAGTGGCAGAACCATGCACTAGACACAATCAAAACTAAATATCAAGCATAAACAAATCAAAAAACACAAAAATCACAAGACTTAAAATAGACACCATGACTCAATCCTCATGGTTTCTCGATGCTTCCAAGGATTCATGAGTGAAAACTCAGCCCAAGCCTTCTTCAAGATCTATGGCAATCTCTTTTTCCATTTGATTCCATGCATCACACAACATTAGATCATGCTTTTATTCATGCCTTTACAATATTAGAAATCAACCCTCTTATCTCAAATATCAACCTTAAGATAACATCCTATCAAATACATATTCACAAAGTTAACACATATACACCTAATGTCATTCAAAATTAAGGTTAAGAAAACTTTTTATATTCATGCAAAGCACACATTTATTTGGAATTATGGTTTCCAAACATATACAAAGGAATTCTCACCCAATTCCTTTCATTTAACTTTTTACCTTGCTACAATTGAGTCTTATTATGTGCTATCACATTCACTTAGATGTTAGTTATATAAACAAATCAACTATTACCTTTCCATGCGAATATCAAGCATGTTTCCCTGCAACTGTTCACACGTGTTAGTCACATGTTCCAAAGATCAATAAATCATGTCTATCAATTTGAAATTAGCCTTTACAAAGACTAAAATCCATGTTACAGTCTGCAACCAACACATAGTGATTAGTCATAATGCTACAAATAACACCCACTTGCACTTAAGTGCATATGAACTATCTCAACACATATCATGTTAGTACAACTGTCTTAAAACAAGATCATTCCTTCATACAATCTTATAAGCACATACTCATATCATGCACTTGATCAAGCATTCAAACAACTTGTAAAGATACCCCCTTACTATCCATGGTCCGCACTAAGGTAGAAGGAGGAATCTACTATAATGGCTCGATCTCCAATGTCCAATTATGGAAATGGGATCTCCAAACCTATACTAAAAATTTAGCCATACTTTCCAAAAATTGATTTTCATTTCCCATACATTTTGTATGAGATAAAATCATAAACATGACACTTATTCCACTTGTAACCTATTAACTGAAAACATGCCACATAATCATGTCACTTTTCCATTTCCTTACATGCAACTTTTCAAACTCCTTTCATGCAACCTTTCAAATTCCTTGCATGCAATTCTTCAAATTATTTGCACGCAAATAGGCATGGATCAACTACAGCCATATTATTGTACTACAATACTATCCCATCCAAAAAATAACATTTTTTTCAAACAATTACCATACTATTACATTTGCATGTAAGCATTTCTTCAAACACTTTACATGCAAACTAATATAGAAAATGTTTTACATACAAGTAAGCATATATCAATTACAACAATACTATTATGCATCAATACTATCCCCAACTACAGAAAACGTACTCATTGGGGCGTTTTATCAAAAAATTTGTATGCAATGGATCATTGAACCATTTAAGCATTTCATCAAACATTTTTCATGTAAACTAATATGGTCAATGATTCAATGCACATATCCTAAATTTCAGCAGTAGAAGTTATGGAAACTGAACCATATCATTATTGGGAGTCTCCCTCAATATGGTTCAAGTCTCAACTTTTGAAATTTCATAGATGAAAAGTTATAGCAAAAATACAACCACAATTTTATTTGGCGCATAACTCTAGGAGCTTTCAGGAAGCTCAAATTCCACTAGTAATATTTGCTAAAATATAGTGAATAAATGTCTGAAATTTTTAGCACAATATTCATTGGATTTACCTTCATTGTGGACAAATTTTAAGCTACTAAGACCACCTAGAAGAAAATCTATAACAAAAATGCCAATGTGACCTATTTGAGTCCTGATTTTAGGAGAGTTCAGAAGGCTCAACTTCTTCTGCTAATATCTCCTAATATATTGTGAACCAATATCTCAAATTTATACCACATGATCACAAGGATTTCCTCTAGATGTGGAAGATGTTTCAGCTTCTATAACCTAATAGAAGATAATTTATGACATAAATTCCAAGACGACCTATTTAAAGATGCATTCAAGAGGGTCATCTTCCTCAGATCATAATTCCTAAAATATTGTGAACCAATATTTGAAATTTTAACCACATTATCAATGACATTTACCCTCAATGTGAAAAATGTTTTAGCTTCCTAAACTCAATAGAAGAAAATTTATAACAAAAATGAAATTGATTGTACTCATTGATCCCTTTGTTTTTCATTTCATCTATGATAGAGCCCATCTAGTCCAAGTGTTTGAACTTGGAAAATATGAAACCACTCTGTAACACCACTTGCCACATTTACACACTTTCAATGACCTTCTAGGATAAACATGAGCTGAGGGCTACTATGGCATGACTAAGCCTCCTAAGTACAATTAAGGAAGTGGGTTCTAACTTGCTAGCACATGAGATTCATTTTTACAAACACTTTGTGACTATAGTACGTGTAAGTCATGGATTCATGGTTTGTTCACTGTTTACATTAGTTTCATCATATATTCATCAAGAAGGCTTTCTGCCTTTGCATATTTTCTTCAACAAACACATATTATCTCATGCATCCCTATAAAATAACCAAGATCTTGTCAAACCATGAATTAGATCTAGATCAATATCACATAGTATAATAATAAATACACCGTGCATGTAGAATATACTTAACAAACAAGACATCCATGACAAAGCATTCACGTAAATAACATTAATTTAGAAATTATTCTCATTGATCATAAATAAAGAATAACACATATTAACATGTATAATGTACCAACCAAGTCAGGGACTTCCACGTACCACCCAACAATATATTGGGTTGAACCAAATATTTCTTTCAGTCAATCAACCTCATGCCATATTCCAAGCATGAATGTAATATCTCATGGAATAAACCAAGGCAAAACCAACCACGGCTTCTATTTGTCAATTTAATTGTCTTAAATTGTTGCATAAATTATCAACCAGAGTTGGTAAACTTGTGAAGTGCAAGTGCACTATATGTGCTAGAAGTCTTTTTTATTAAATCAAATGATTAAAGTACATGATTGGGTTATTGAAAATTACTTCTAAGGATGTTTTGCATTCCTATCTTACTCTTTCAAGAAAATGAATTTAGAAAATTCAAAAATTCCTAAAATTTCTTCACTCCTTTCTAATGAAATAAAAAATTCTCTTCACACTGGCAAAATGAAACTAAAACAAACTCATACTATCTCATTAAATTAAGAGGACTTAACCAATCTATTGCAACACAAATTTAATCTCTCAAAGAAGAATTATTCATCTAATGTTCTAGCAATCCTTTGCATAAAAACCGAGATGAATTTGTCTTCTAGTTAAAATGAAAACTAAAATTTTTCTCATTATCAATCACTCATGCTTTGAAATGAAAACTGTAAAGAAATCACTCATGCTCTAAAATGAAATGCTGTGAAGAAATCACTCGTGCTCTGAAATGAAACTATAAGGAAATATATGAAAAGCGATTAAAATTAACATCATTATAAATCAACTTGAAAAGACTGATTAGTGAAATCTTGCTATCGCTACCTAATTGAAATTGACACTGTAAAACGATTCTAAGGTATGTAAGTAACTGCAACAAATGATAAAGAAAAGATATGAAAATGAAAAACCATTACTATTTGAAGGGGCCCTCCACAAACAAGTTGTCACAAAACTTGAATCGAATAGTCAGCTACGCATCAAAACTTCATTTTTCGTTAACAGGTAAATACAGAGTTTAAAACAATATTGTCACATATAAAAATTAAACTCCTTTTCATGTTTGCTACATGGTATTTATAAACGCCCATGCCAATAACTGTTCATGGCTTTTACACCTACCCTAACTAACAAAGTTCTGATTTTAGCTTCTAACAGATATCTAAATATTTTTTTTCTCACGATCTTCTATTTGGCAAAGCAAATCGTGAAGTGCAAGGATTTCAGATTCTCACTTGCTTGTTCAACAACATGTCGACTTTTATCCTTTGACCACGTAATCAAACAATCCTTTGATGACATGGTTAAGATTAATAGGAGGAAATAGTTAAAAGGATCAATATCAACCTGTTCATATCTTTCTCCTCTTATCTAGCACCTTAGATCCTGATAAACCTTGGAATTGGCTACAGAAACATAGATTAGCTGCAAAATTGCATGAATTCAGTAGCTAATACAAAAATTAATTCAATAATAAGGAACATTATTAAATATGAAATATAAGAAAATTAAATACCTTACCATGCTAAAAAACTTGTAGTTTGATGCATTTTAAGTTGATGATGATGGTCAAAGAGAGGAAAAATTGGTAAGGGAGAGTGTCAAAACGAAGCATTCATGATGCTCTACATTCCCCCACATAGAGGCCAATGCATGTCATCATGCAAAAATTAAAAATTGTAAGTCTTTCTCTATCATTCCTCTCTCTCAGAAACTTGGGCCAGAACATCCAAGTTTGTCCTTCTTACCTTTTTTCTTGCAATTGTCATTCTAGGTTTCTTCATCAGTATCCTGAATTTTAGACTCATGACTTTCCTTTTTAGAGATACATTATTTTTCTTTAACTTCTTGTTCTTTTCATACCATAAACCCATATGTAAAAGAATGTAATCATTCTCAGTCCTTTGTATCTCATTATGCATCTTTAATGTCTCATGTTCCTTCTTCAAATGTCTATTAAGTGTCCCCAACTCAAATATTTCTTGTTTCAAAGTTTTCACGAGTTGAGGTTCTTGTGGACTGCTAGACTAGATTTCTTTTTCATGGATTGTAGAATGAGATTCCTTTTCTGCAACTCTCTTCTCCATAGACTCAATGTATTCATAGATTTCTTGTTGTATTGGATCTATCTTTGGTGTTTTTCGGCCTGGGCTATGAATAGGTGAGATCATAGTAGGTTATGAAACTTTCATTTTCTCTTCTTCATCCAAATTAACAACATATGTATACTGTTGAGATGGTTTTTCTTTTTTCTTTTTTAAGCTTAGCGCTTCTTCTTACATTTGATGGAAGAGGGTTTTTAGTTTAAGCTCTTTTCTGCTCTATTTTAGCTTCCTCTGTTTTCTTGGATGTGCTTTCTTCCTTTTTGCTTGATTTCTTTCTTCTAGCAGATTTCCTTTTAATGCTTCCTAAAATTTGTGCAATAGGAGTCTCATCTTCTGACTATTCTTGCAGTTGTTGTTGAGGTAAGTTTTTAGTAGGATTCGTAGATATTCTCTTCCTTCCTCTTTTTTCTTTGCTGGTGCTAGGTGGCTCTTGATCCTCCTCCTTAAAATGATTTCTAACTAGGAAGCTATCCCAATTATCTCCAAGCCTTTCAAGATGAAATTCAATGAGTATTTTTATAAGGTCATGGTGATACATGGCGTTTTATATGAATTGGATCATTTTCTGAACATTCCCAAACATTTTCCTTAAGCTATTTAACAGAAAATAAGGAAGATTGATTTTATTCTCTTGGAGAAAATGCATCATCAAACGAATGTGGTAAAAGAACATACAACCAAATCTTCCTTCACAGGTGACAAATTTACGAATTACTAGCAATAAATTTCTCCATTTACACTTAAAATCTATATTGGGAATTCCTTTCTTAAAAATAGTAATATCCGTACCTAGGTTTTTCATGAAAGTCTTCCATTCTTCTCCTTCAATGCCACCGTTTGCAAACCATCTCTCTTCTATTCTTGATAGTCTGGTGGCTTCAAAAATAAGAGATTTTATCACTGCAAACTTGATGTCTCTAATTTCAACCTCTACGCCATCAAAAGCTATGGAAAATTATTTGGTTACTTCCTTGTTAAAACCATCAAAATTTTCCTCGAACTCTAGTCACTATGCTTTATGCAACATTTCTTTTACCTGTGGATATCCTTCCATAAATTTTCTACCATTTGGTTATGTTCTCACTATGAGGGCCGTGGTTGAGTAGTTTCACCTCAGAATTCACTTCTTGATAGGGTATGAGTCAGGGTATCGGGATAATGGCTTTTGGTGAGAGTATGAGCGAGAGCGAGAGTAAAAATAAGTGAAGTTAAGTGACTATTAGGGTATGAATGAATATGAGTTGGGTGATCTCAAAAATGAATGGCGAACTTGAGACTGGAGTGTTGTGTAATAATGAGGGGTGAACAACGATTTACGGTTTATTATTTGATATGACAAGATATTTTCATCTCACTTTTGGCAATGACGGTTTTTGAATAGACGATATACCGTCCATATAATTAATATACTAATGTTTGGACCCTTATTATTAAATTAAATATTTACATACCTTTTGAATTAATGATTCTAACATTTGAATTCTCCTTTTTGTATTGTCTTTAGGTGCTTCCAAGGGTGGATTTGATAATTTGTTAAATTTCTCCAGTTAGTGGTTCCTGTCAAACATCAGCTACAGGAATTTTTCAAAGATGCAAAGTCATATTAATTTTTTAGCTAACTATTTTAAAAAGAAGAAGAGGGATAAAAAAGAAAATAGGATGAGAAAGAAAATTTTAGGATGCCAAATTACTTGGTTTCACCCTCAATTATCTGTATAAACATGCCAACAATGTTGGTTTTCATGTTTTATATATATAATTATATATATATTATATATATATATATATATATATATATATATATAATAATATATAATAATGAACAAGGCTTGTGAGTTAAGCTGGAAAGAAGGAAACTCCTTCTTAAACTAGCTGAAAAAATCAGTTGCTGCGTTGCAATATTTGATAAACTCTTCTTTTGTCAATGGCTTATGATAAATTCTTAATTGATGACCATTTACAAGGAATGTGATTATTTCTTCATCAATATTTTTAATCCTAACTACACCATTATCAAAAACTGTTTCAATCTCATATGGCCTAAGCCAATGAGTTCGAAATTTCTCTTAAAAATATTTGAATTTTGAATAAAAAAGAAATGCCCAATCTCATGGATGGAACTTTCTTCCCTTTATATATTTTTCATGCCATCTGGATCTCTGTTGTTGAACTAGATTGGTTCTTTGGATTGCATCTTGTCTTATCTCATCAAGTTCATTTAGCTTCTCCATTCCTTATTTTTGTGCTTCTGAAAGATCACGACACAATTTAATTGTTGTCTTGAATATTTTTACTTGAAACCCAATAGGAAAAGGGACTTGCTTTCCATAAACAAGTTCATAGGGAGTATGACCTGTAGTGTTTCTCCATGTGGTATGGTATACCCATAAAGCTTATGGAAGATTTTCTTCCCAATCTCTTCTATGCAGATGCACAATTTTGGTGGGAGTTTCTTCAATTACTTTATTGGTGGACTCCATTTGTCCATTTTTCTTATGGATGGTATGGAGTGGATTTTCGATGTTTGATTTTGTATTCCTCCATTATCTTCTATACCAAATTGGAAGTGAATTTAGTACCTTGATCTATTACAATTTCCCTTGGGACACCAAAATGAGTAAAAATATCCTAAAAAAGAAGTGAAACTACAACATTTTCATTAGCTAAAGGAATTGATTTAGCTTCTGCCCATTTTGTAGCATAATCAGTGCAAACAAGATGTACCTTTTCTGTCTTGATGGTGGATTGATTGGACCAACAAAATCCTGAGCCCATTTTTCAAAAGGCTCAATAAGTACTTGAGGTTGTAGAGGCATTTCATCATAGGGAAGAGGTTTCCCCATTACTTGGCAACTATTACATCTCCTAACATATTCTTTGGCATCCTTAAAAAGGGAACACCAATAATATCCTAAGAGAAGGACTTTGTAACCAGTTCTTTTATCAACAAAGTGTCCTCCACATGGCTCATCATGACAAGATTCCAATATTTCTAGTCCTTCATCCTCTCTTACACACCTTCAAATGATTATACTTGGTCATGTTTTATACGATTCTTCATTTATCCATGAGTAAGATGCACTAATTTGAATTACCTTTCTTTTTTCTCAAGGAGACAAATATGATGGTAGTTTCCATGTACAAAAATAGTTTGCAATACCTGCAAACCAAGGATATTTAATAGATACCGCAAAAATATATTCATAAAGAAATTGTCTTCTACAGATACATCATTATTATCATTTTGAATCCTAGACAAAAATTCAACAACTGTATTTTGTTTCCCAGGTCGATCCAAAATAGTGATGTTAAACTCTTGCAACAACAACAACCATCTTGTAATTCTTCCTTTAGTGACAGGTTTATTCAAAAAGTACCTAATTGAAAAATGATTTGTATGTACAAAAGTTTCATAGCTAGTAATGTAATGTTTGAATTTATTGATGGCATGGACAAAAATGAAAAACTCCTTTTTTTATAGTGTAATTTAATTATGCAGGAATCAAATATTTACTGGTGTAATAAATGTTATCAGGAGTTAAATCCTTTTGTCCTAGTACAACTCCTAAAGCTGTGTATGAAGCATTAGTTGAAATTTGAAAAGGTAGTTTCTAGTTTGGTCCTCTAAGAATGGGTGCTTTAGAGATTTTCTCCTTTAATGTTTCAAAGGACTTTTGGCAATCAAAATTCCAATTGAATCCACAGTCTTTTGTGAACAATTTGAAAAAGTGGGGATGCAATTTTTGTAAAGTTTTCTATGAATCTTCTATAATAACCAGTGAAACCAAGAAAACTTCTAACATCTCATTGACAAGTTGGAATTGATAATTTAGAAATAACTTCTACTTTAGATGTGTCCACTCTAATTCCATTTCCTGAAATTTGATGTCCTAAAACAATTCCCTCAGTAAACATCATAAAACCTTTTTCATGGCTTAATGTGAGATTTTTCTCTTTACATCTAATAAGAACTTTTTCCAAAATTTTAAGAGCTTCCTCAAAATAATTTCCATAAACCGTAAAATCGTCCATATATACTTCCACACAATCATGAATTAGATCTGAAAAAATGCCTAATATTTCTCTTTGGAATGTTGCAAGTACATTACATAATCCAAAAGGAACTACTCGGTAAGCATAAGTTCCCCATGGGCAAGTAAGGGTAGTTTTATCTTGGTCCTTTTTGGCTATTTGAATTTGATTATACTCACTAAAACCATCCAAAAATGGAAAATATTTATTTCCTTCGAATGTATCTAAAACTTGATCTATAAAAGGAAGTGGAAAATGTTTTTTTAAAGTGGATTTATTCAATTTCCTGTAGTCAATGCATACTCTCCATTTTTCGTTCTTCTTAGGAACAATTACTAAGGGTGAAATCCATTGATTGTCTGATATTGGATAGATGGAATTTACATTCAAGAATTTTTGTAGTTCTTCTTTAATAATTTCCCTTAGATTTAGATTCATTCTTCTTTGAGGTTGTCAAATTGGTCTGGCATTTTCTTTAGTGTAAATATGATGTATACAACTACTAGGATCAATTCCCTCCATGTGAGTGTATTCTTATGAATAAGCAGAGGAATGTTCTTGTAACATCTTTATTAGTTCTTTCTTTTGAGATTCTTCCAAATTACTATTGATATTCAAAGTTTTTCCTAGAAATATTTCAATTCTGGAATTGCCAATTTTTTCTATAGAATCCAGGGATAGTTGACGAGATGATAAATATTCAATATTGCATTATTCTTGAAAACTCCGATTAGATTCACAATATGACGAAGACTCATTATTTTCCATTAAATTCAAAATTTAATCTTCCTCATTTATTTGTGAAGTAACAAAGGTTGGTCTTATATCAATGTCATAATCTAGCCATTCTTCATTTTCAACTTCTATTGTTGTTCTTGCAGGTGGATACAGTGTGAATTTCTTTGTTGAATTTCCATCAGAGATAAACATTTCACCAGATCTACAACTTATGAAAGCATCAACTGTAGCCAACCATGGTCTTCCTAAAATTAATGGATGTCCTCCTAAGTTATTCTTGGGTGTTAAAACCAAACAAAGTAAAGTTTGAAACGAGAAACGATACTGTTACCCATTTTATAGAGATACCGAAAAAGTGACCCGATTTTGAAAATGGGTGATGCAAAACACACATATTTTTTTAGAGCACAGTTTTTGACACTTTAAATAACCGATACAATTACCCGTTTCATAGGGGTAGTAAAAATGTGACCCAATTTTGAAAAGTGGTGTTGCAGAATACTTTTTTTTTTTTTTGGAGCATATTTTTGACACTTTAAATTTTCTTATGTATCAAATATAAATATTTATTTTTAAATGTTAGTGATTTTCATATTGATTTTGAAACGTGTTGATGCAGCATACCTTTTTTTAAAGGGCTTATTTTTCATACTTTAAAAATTATTATGTCCAATTTTTTTGAAATTATGATTACTTAACGAATTTTCAAGTTTTTTTTTTTTTTTTTTT